>OLKM01004534.1:0-21731 GCA_900291075.1 Melanogrammus aeglefinus | reverse complement strand
TTGCATGGTTTTGACACTCATGCAGTGGTCGTGTAAATAACACCGATCGTAAGTACCAGTTTGCGCATCCACAAAGCGTTCCTGCATAAAGACTTCAATCGTAAAATTATCAAATAAACAAGTATCCCAACAAAAATAAAATAACTATAAATAATAAAACGTCCGTCGTCAAATAAACAACGAAGGGGTAACACTGCTCGCTTTTTAATCGTCCGTGCGTCTAATAAAACGTAAGGGGTAACACTGTCCGTTTTTTTTATCGTCCGTCCACGTCTATAAAACGTAAGGGGCGTAACACGTCGCTTTTTATCGTCCGTCGTCTAAATAAAACGTAAGGGGTAACACTGTCGGCTTTTTATCGTCCGTCGTCTAGTAAGGTGACGCTTAGCGCTAGGAGGAAGAGACGTTGTCTTCGTAACCGATAAGGTTGCTAGCTTCAAATCCCCAGCTCCTACCGAGCCTAGAGTGACACTTAGTCATAACTGTTCCTGAAGAGGCCAGTTTTATTTCCTTGCATGGTTGACTCCTTTGCGCCGGTGTGTCTAAATGTCCAGATGTTAACGAGTATCTTTTGGATAACTCTTGATGCTAAAGTCGTTTCAATATGTAAAATGTATTCATAGTCATTGTGATTACACTGGTAGTCTTAGTCTTCTGTCAAAGAGAGCTATAGGCGTTATATCTGTCGCTATTGTATCGTTATGATCATTAGAGTCATATGTCCCAGGGTTGCGGACAATAAATAAAACAAATTTGATAGTGCGCATACTTTATTGTTCACATTGTGGTATCTACATGTCGCTTACATTTATCAATCAACGTTGTATCTTATACCACGTAGACGGCTAAGCCAGTCCGCTAGACTAATCGTCATCGTCTAATAAAACGTAAGGGGTAACACCTGTCACCTTTCTTTATCGTCCGTCGTCTATTAAAACGTAAGGTGGTCAACTACTGTTCCCGCTTTTTATCGTCCGTCTACGGTCTAATAAAACGTAAGGGTAACACTTGTCACTTTATCGTTCCGTCTGTCTAATAAAAACTTAAGGGGTAACACTGTCACTTTTATCATCTCGGTCTGTCTAATAAAAACGTATAGAGGGGTAAACCACTGTCGCTTTTTATCATCCGTCGTCTTAATAAAACGTAAGGGGTAACACTGTCGCTTTTTATCATCCGTCGTCTAATAAAACGTAAGGGGTAACACTTGTTCCCTTTTTATCGTCGTCGTCTAATAAAACGTAAGCAGGGTAAACACTGTCGCTTTTTTATCTTCCGTCTAATAAAACGTAAGGGTAAACACTGTCGACTTTTATATCATCCGTCCTCGTCTAATAAACCGTAAGGGGTAACACTGTCGCTCTTTTATCGTCCGTCGTCTAATAGAAACTAAGGGGTAACACTGTCGCTTTTTATCGTCCCGTCGTCTAATAAAACGTAAGGGTAACACTTGTCGCTTTTTATCGTCTGTCATCTAATAAAAACGTAAGGGGTAAACACTGTCACTTTCTTTATCGTCCGTCGTCTTAATAAAACGTAAGGGGTAACACTGTCACTTTTTATCGTCCGTCGTCTAATTAAAACGTAAGGGTAAACACTGTCGCTTTTATCGTCCGTCGTTCTAATAAAACGTAAAGGGGTAACACTGTCACTTTTTTATCGTTCCGTCATCTAATAAAACGTAAGGGTAGGTAAACACAACTGTCGCTTTTTTATCGTCCTCTATAATAAAACGTAAGGGGTAACACTGTTCGCTTTTTATCCGTCGTTCTAATAGAACGTAAGGGATAACACTGTCGCTTTTTATCGTCCGTCGCTCGCAATAAAACGTAAGGGGTAACACTGTTCGCTTTTATCTATCGTCCTCTATATAAAACGTAAGGGGTAACACTGTGTCGCTTTTTTATCGTCCGTCGTCTAACTAAAACATAAGGGGTAACACTGCTCCTTTTTATCGTCCGTCGTCTAATAAAAACGTAAGGGGTAACACTGTCACTTTTTATCGTTTAAGTTCCGTCGTCTAATAAAACGTAAGGGTAACACTGTCGCTTTTTATCGTTCCGTTGTCTAATACATATCCGTTCGTCTAATAAAACGTAACTTGTCTGGTTTAACACTGTCACTTATTATCGTCCGTCGTCTAATAAAACGTAAGGGGTGACACTCGTCGCCTTTTTTTCGTCCCGTGTCTAATAAACGTAACGGGTAACACGTCGGCTTTTTAATCGTCCATCTAATAAACATAAGGGTAAACACTGTCGCTTTTTATCGTCCGTCGAATAATAAAACTAAGGGTAAACACTGTCGCTTTTTTATCGGTCCGTCTAATTAAATAAAACGTAAGCGGGTAACACTGTCACTTTTTTCGTCCTTCGTCTAATTAAACGTATAGGGGTAACACTGTCACTTTTTATCGGCTCTCGTCTATAAAACCGTAAGGGGTAACACTGCACTTATTTATCGTCCGTCGTCTATATAAAAACATAAGGGGTAACACTGTCGCTTTTTATCGTCCCGTCTAATAAAACGTAAGGGGATAACACTGTCACTTTTTATCGTCCGTCGTCTAATAAAACGTTAGGGGGTAACACTGTCGCTTTTTATCGTGCCGTCGTCTAATAAAACGTAAGGGCGGTAACACTGTCGCTCTTTTATCGTCCGTCGTCTACTAATACGTAAGGGGTAACCACTGTCGCTTTTATCCTTCCGTCGATATAAAACGTAAGGGGGTAACACTGTCGCTTTTATCGTCCGTCGTCTAATAAAAACGTAAGGGGTAACACTGTCGCTTTTTATCGTCTGTCATCTAATAGAAAACGTAAGGGGTAACACTGTCGCTTTTTATCGGTCCGTCGTCTAATAAAACGTAAGGGGTAACACTAGTCACTTTTATCGTCCGACGTCTAATAAAACGTAGGGGGGTAACACTGTCACTTTTTATCATCCGTCGTCTAATAAAACGTAAGAGGTAACCACTGTCACGCTTTTTATCATCCGTCGTCTAATAAAACGTAAGGGGTAACACTGTCGCTTTTTTAATCGTCCGTCGTCTAATAAAACGTAAGGGGGTAACACTGTCAGCTTTTTAATCATCCGATCGTCTAATAAAACGCTAAGGGGTAACACTGTCGCTTTTTATCGTCCTCGTCTAATAAAACGTAAGGGGTAAACACTGTCGCTTTTTTATCGTCCGTCGTCTAATAAAAACATAAGGGGTAACACTGTCCGCTTTTTATCGCTCCGTCGTCTAATTAAAACGTAAGGGTAACACTTCGCTATTTTTATCGTCCGTCTAAGATAAAACGTAAAGGGTAACACCTGTCGCTTTTAACGTCCGTTCTAATAAAACGTAAGGGGTAACACTGTCACTTTTTATCGTCCGTTCGTCTAATAAAACGTAAAGGGGTAACACTGTCACTTTTTATCGTCCGTCGTCTAATAAACGTAAGGGGTAACCACTGTCACCTTTATTATCGGTCCGTCGTCTAATAAAACGTAAGGGGTAAACACTGTCGCTTTTTATCGTCCGTCGTCTAATAAAACGTAAGGGGTAATCACTGTCACTTTTTATCGTTCCGTGTCGTCTAATAAAAACGTAAGGGCGTAACACTGTCGCTTTTTATCGTCCGTCTAATAAAACGTAAGGGGTAACACTGTCGCTTTTTATCGTCCGTCTAATAAAACGTAAGGGGTAACACTGTTGCACTTTTTATCGTCCGTCGTCTAATAAAACGTAGGGTTAAACACTGTCACTTTTTATCGTCCGTCGTCTAAATAAAACGAAGGGGTAACACTGTCCACACTTTTTATCGTTCCGTCGTCTAATAAAAACGTAAGGGGTAACACTGTTGCTTTTATCGTCCGTCGTCTAATAAACGTAAGGGGTATTTGGTAACACTGTCACTTTTTATCTGTCCCGTGTATCTAATACAACGTAAGGGTAACACTGTCGCTTTTTATCGTCCGTCGTCTAATAAAACGTAAGGGGTCATTGCTGGTAATACACTCATGTCGCCGTCTAATATACTAAGGTAACCTGTCCGATTTTTAATCGTACCGTCGTCTAATAAAACGTAAGGGGTAAACACTGTCACTTGTTTATATCGGTCTCGTCCGTCTAAATAAAACGTAAAGGGGTAAAACTGTCGCTCTTTTTATCGTCCGTCATCTAATAAAACGTATAGGGTAACACTGTCACTTTTTATCGCGTCCGTCGTCTAATAAAAACGTAAGGGGTAAACACTGTCGCTTTTTATCGTGCCGTCGTCTAATAAAAGTAAGGGGTAACACTGTCGCTTTTTATCGTCCGTCCGTCTAATAAAACGTAAGGGGTAACACTGTCGCTTTTTATCATCCGTCGTCTAATAAACGTAAGGGGTTAACACTGTCGCTTTTTATCGTCCGTCATCTAATAAACCTTAAGGGGTAACACTGTCCGCTTTTTCTCGTCCGTCGTCTTAATAAAACGTAAGGGGTAACACTGTCGCTTTTTCTCGTCCGGTCGTCTAATAAAACGGTAAGGGGTAACACTGTCACTTTTTTATCGTCCGTCGTCTTAATAAGCGGTGACGCTTAGCTCAGGAGGTAAGAAGCAGTTGTCTTGTAACCGTAAGGTTGCTAGTTCAATCCCCAGCTCCTCCTAAGCTGAGTGTTGATGTGTCCCTGAGCAAGACACTTAACCATAAACTGCTCCTGACGACCCAGTTGTTTCCTTGCATGGTTGACTCTGCTGTCGGTGTGTCAATAACAGATGTAAGTCCCTTTGGATAAAAGCGTCTGCTAAATACCCTAAAATGTTATTAAACGTAAGGGCTAACACTGTCGCTTTTTCTCATCCGTCGTCTAATAAAACGTAAGGGGTAACACTGTCGCTTTTTATCATCCCGTCTAATAAAACGTAAGGGGTAACACTGTCGCTTTTTAGCGTCCGTCGTCTAATAAAACGTAAGGGGTAACACTGTCGCTTTTTATCGTCCGTTGTCTAATAAGAACGTTAGGGGTAACACTGTCACTTTTTATCGTGTTCCGTCGTCTTAAATAAAACGGTGTAACACTGACCGTTTTTATCGTCGTAACTCTAACTAGGTCAGTCAACACTGTCTTTTATCGTTCCGTCGTCTTAATAAAACGTAAGGGGTACACATGTCCACTTTTTATCCGTCCGTCGTCTAATATAAACGTAAGGGGTAACACTGTCACTTTTTTATCCGTCCGTCGTCTAATAAAGAGTAAGGGGTAACACCTGACCACTTTTTATCGGTCCGTTCGTCTAATTATAAAACGTAAGGGGTAACACTGTCTTACTCGTTCTGTTTATCGGGCATCACGTCGTTCGTCTAATAAAACGGTAAGGGGTAACACTGTCGCTTTTTAATCATCCGTCTAATAAAACGTAAGGGGATCAACTCTGTCACTTTTTATCGTCCGTCGTCTAATAAAACGTAAGGGGTAACACTGTCGCTTTTTATCATCCGGTCGTCTAATAAAAACGTAAGGGGTAACCACTGGTCGCTTTTTTTATCGTCCGTCGTCGTCTAATAAAAACGTAAAAGGGTAACACTGTCACTTTTTATGCTCGTCCGTCGTCTAATAAAAACGTAAGGGGTAACACTGTCGCTTTTTAATCGTCTGTTCGTCTAAATAATAACGTAAGGGGTAACACTGTCACTTTTTATCGTCCGTCTAATAAAACGTAAGGGGTAACACTGTCACTTTTTATCGTCCGTCGTCTAATAAAACGTAAGGGGTAACACTGTCGCTTTTTATCGTCCGTCGTCTAATAAAACGTAAGGGGTAACACTGTCGCTTTTTATCGTCCGTCGTCTAATAAAACCTAAGGGGGTAACACTGTCGCTTTTTATTCGTGCCGTCTAATAAAACGTAAGGGGTAACACTGTCGCTTTTTATCGTCCGTCGTCTAATAAAAACGTAAGGGGTAACACTGAACACTTTTTATCGTCCCGTTCGTCTAATTAAAACGTAATGGGTTAACACTGTCACTTTTTTATCGTCCCGTCGTTCGTCTCAATAAAACGTAAGGGGGTAACACCTGTCGCTTTTTATCGTCCGTCTAATTAAAACGTAAGGGGTAACACTGTCGCTTTTTATCATCGTCCGTCGTCTAATAAAACGTAAGGGGTAACACTGTCGCTTTTTATCGTCCGTCGTCTAATAAAACATAAGGGGTAACACTGACACTTTTTTATCGTCCGTCTATTAAAACATAAGGGGTTAACACTGTCGCTTTTTATCGTCCTCGTCTAATAAAACGTAAGGGGTAACACTGTCGCTTTTTATCATCGTCCGTCGTCTAATAATAAACGTAAGGGGGGTAACACTTGTCGCTTTTTATCGTCCGTCGTCTAATAAAACGTAAGGGGTACACACTGTCGCTCTTTTATCGTCCGTCGCGTCTAATAAACGTAAGGGGTAACACTGTCGCTTTTTATATCGTCCGTCGTCTATTAAAATCATAGGGGTACACTGTCCGCTTTTTACTCCCGTCCGTCTAATGAGATAACTGTCAAGGGGTAACACTGTCGCGTTTTTTATCGTGCCGTCGTCTAATACAAACGTAAAGGGTAACACTGTCCGCTTTTTATCGTCCGTCGTCTAATAAAACGTAAAGGGTAACACTGTCACTTTTTAATCGTCGTCTCGTCTAATAAAACGTAAGGGGTAAACACTGTCGCTTTTTAGCGTCCGTCGTCCAATAAAAACGTAAGGGGTAACACTGTTACTTTTTTTTGTCGTCCGTCCTAATAAAACGTAAGGGGTAACACTGTCGCTTTTTATCGTCCGTCGTCTAATAAAACGTAAGGGGTAACCACTGGTCGCTTTTTTATCGTCCGTCGTCCTAATAAACGTAAGGGGGGGTAACACTGTTGCTTTTTAATCATCCCGTCTAATAAAACGTAAGGGGTAAGCACTGTCGCTTTTTTATCGTCCGTCGTCTAATAAAACGTAAGGGGTAACACTGTTCACTTTTTTATCGTCCGTCGTCTAATAAAACGTAAGGGGTAACACTGTCGCTTTTTATCGTCCGTCTAATAAACACGTAAGGGGTAACACTGTCGTTTTTTATCGTCCGTCGTCTAATAAAACGTAAGGGGTACACTGTTCGCTTTTTCTCGTCCGTCGTCTAATAAAACGTAAGGGGTAAAACCTGTCGCTTTTTACTCGTCCGTCGTCTAATAAAACGTAAGGGGTAACACTGTCGCTTTTTATCGTCTGTCGTCTAATAAGGTGACGCTTAGGCTCAGCACGAGGTAGAGAGCAGTTGTCTTGTAACCGTAAGGTTGCTAGTTCAATCCCCAGCTTCCTCCCTAGCTGAGTGTTGATGATGTGTCCCTGAGCAAGACACTTAACATAACTGCCTCCTTGACGACCCAGTTGTTTCCCTTGCATGGTTGACTCTGCTGTCGGTGTGTCAATAACAGATGTAAGTCCCTTTGGATAAAAGCGTCTGCTAAATACCCTAAAATGTAATATTGTAACATTGACACTTTTTATCGTCCGTCGTCTAATAAAACGTAAGGGATGTAAGTAACAGATGTAAGTCCCTTTGGATAAAAGCGTCTGCTAAATACCCTAAAATGTAATATTGTAACACTGTCGCTTTTTATCGTCTGTCGTCTAATAAAACGTAAGGGGTAACACTGTCGCTTTTTATCGTCCGTCGTCTAATAAAACGTAAGGGGTAACACTGTCGCTTTTTATCGTCCGTCGTCTAATAAAACGTAAGGGGTAACACTGTCGCTTTTTATCGTCCGTCGTCTAATAAAACGTAAGGGGTAACACTGTCGCTTTTTATCGTCCATCTAACTTTTATTTTCCTGTCAACACGTGAAAATACCATGAAACAAAATTGCATAGAATGGCGGAAGATTTCAATTTTTTTTATTAAATTCTTCAACAGAACAAATTCAACAATCTCAAAATTGGCATGGCCAGGTCAGTTTGCAACGGCAACACAATTAACTTGATTCAACGATATAAATAAATTCAACAATACAATATGACTGAAATTTTAGAAAACAATTTCTGTGCATGTGTGTGTTTGGATGCATTGTTTATGCAGTTCTATTCTTCCATATGTTTGCCATACGTCCATAATTCCTATCTTTCCTAAAATGGCTGTGCTTTAGAATCAAACGATATGTAACCTTGGCATTCTGGGATCGCAGGTCAAAGGGTCGTAGTGTATGGGTGATGAAAATAAAATATTATCCCAGATGTATTTTAAGAACAGCAATAGGAAACTCATCTTAAAGTCAAAGGCTGCAGCTAGCAACAGCTAACAGTCGCTAGTATCCCCACCTTGAGTGTCGTATCGGCTTCAACTCAAATCGTAGCGTGTGTGTGCGTGTGTTTGGAGCTAGTGTGGCTCCAAACACCGACAGCTATCATTTGCTAGCATCCATCATTCAGGAGCTAAAATAGTTAGCTAGTTAATCCACAGCTAAGCGCTAACGATCTCTTGGTATTCACCACTGTCAGCTAAAATATGCTAGAATCTGGAGCTAACGGCTCCGAGAGCTAACTAGAGGAGAGGGAAGCCGCCGCGGAGAGCTACATCTTCAGGAAACACTCCTTGGTGTTACTCCACATCTGTACTCCCTGAGAGAGAGAGAGAGAGAGAGAGAGAGAGAGAGAGAGAGAGAGAGAGAGAGAGAGAGAGAGAGAGAGAGAGGGAGAGGGAGAGAGAGATGAGAGAGAGAGGAGAGAGGAGAGAGAGAGGGTGAGAGAGAGAGAGAGAGAGAGAGAGAGTGAGAGAGAGAGAGAGAGGGTGAGAGAGAGAGAGAGAAGGAAGAGAGAGGAGAGAGGGTGAGAGAGAGGAGGCGAGAGACGCGAGACGAGCGGGACGCGAGAGCGAGAGAGATGAGGGTGAGAGGTGAGAGGTGAGAGGGGTTGAGAGAGAGAGGGAGAGAGAGAGAGAGAGGAGAAGAGAGAGATGAGAGGAGAGGGAAGAGAGGAGAAGGTGAGAGAGAGAGAGAAGAGAGAGAGAGAGAGAGAGAGAGAGAGAGAGGAGAGAGAGAGAGGGTGAGAAGGGAGAGAGAGAGAGAAGAGAGAGAGAGAGAGGAGAGAGAGAGAGAGAGGGAGCGAGAGAGAGAGAGAGAGAGAGAGAGAGAGAGAGAGAGAGAGAGAGAGAGAGAGAGAGAGAGAGAGAGAGAGAGAGAGAGAGAGAGAGAGAGAGAGAGAGAGAGAGAGAGAGAGAGAGAGAGAGAGAGGGTGAGAGAGAGATAGAGAGAGAGAGAGAGAGAGAGAGGGTGAGAGAGAGAGCGAGAGAAAGAGCGAGAGAGAGAGATACATAGGTAACTACTTTATTAATATATCTACATCATTAGGTATCCATCTGTTTGTGGTGTTGTGTTATTATTATCTGGGTTGGTAATGCCTATAGCTCAGCCCTGACTTCACAAAGGGTTTCAGGTGTTTCCAACATTTATATTCATTTATTTATATGAGCAGATCTCTAAATAGTCGCGAGTGTGTGTGTGTGTAAGTGTTTGCTTGTGCGTTTGTGTTTGCGTTTGCGTTTGCGTGCGTGCGTGCGTGCGTGCGTGTGCGTGCATGTGTGTGCGTGCGTGCGTGTGCGTGCAGTAGCAGTAGTAGTAGCCCCTGTCAGTGGTTGGAGAGCAGAGCGAGGGCATGTCTTCACCTTCTTACACATGCTGATCTGCATCAGAGCGTAGCCAATCAGAGCCTCCCGGATGTCCCGGTCCTTCTGCTGTCGGAAGCGCTGCATGTCCACCCAGGCCCCGCCCACGTGCACCCTGCACACACACACACACACACACACACACACACACACACACACACACACACACACACACACACACACACACACACACACACACACACACACACACACACACACACACACACACACACACACACAAGCACACAAAATACATGTTAGAAAGGGGACTCAAAATAAAGTCGTGTGGTCCACTGCTCCACTCCCAGCATGCATCTGTTCTACTCCCAGCATGCATCTGCTCTGCTCCCAGTATGCTTTCCCAGCAATTTCTATCTGTCTATCTTTGTGTGTGTGTCTGTGTGTCTGTGTGTGTGTGTCTGTGTGTGTCTGTGTGTGTGTGTGTCTGTGTGTCTGTGTCTTTGTGTCTGTCTGTCTGTCTGTCTGTCTGTGTGTGTGTGTGTGTGTGTGTCTGTGTGTGTGTGTCTGTGTGTGTGTGTGTGTGTCTGTGTGTGTGTCTGTGTGTGTGTGTGTGTCTGTGTGTGTGTGTGTCTGTCTGTGTGTGTCTGTGCTGTCTGTCTGTCTGTCTGTCTGTCTGTCTGTCTGTCTGTCTGTCTGTCTGTCTGTCTGTCTGTGTGTGTGCACGGGGGGACTCACTGGCACTCGGACCTCCTCTCCTCCACCGCCTGCTCCGCCTCGTTGATCTGCTCCTCCAGCAGGTGCAGGCGCGCCCCCCTCTGCTCCGGGGCCTCCTGGCCGAACAGCTTGCTGGTCATCCCCTTCAGGGAGAAGGTTCTCCCGCTCTGAGGAGGACACAGAACCCGGGAGAGACCCCCGCCCCCGCCCCCGCTCTCCGTTGGAACGGGAAGTCTCAAATGGGACCTTTCAAATGGTCCAATTGCTCTTTGTTCAAGTTTTTACTTTTCTAAATTGTGTTATTTCCAATGAGTCCGTTTTTCACTATTTGAAGAATAAGTGTCAACATTTTTTATGATACATTTAAACCAAAAAATTGGTCAATTATTTTCAATTTCTGAGAGCCAAAATGGCTCTCAGAAACTGAAAATGATTAACAGGTTTTTTGGTCTGAATGTACCCTCAGGGCTCTACGTCGGGGGGTGTTGGATGTACCCTGAGGGCTCTACGTCAGGGGGTGTTGGATGTACCCTGAGGGCTCTACGTCGGGGGGTGTTGGATGTACCCTCAGGGCTCTACGTCGGGTGTTGTGATGTACCCTGAGGCCTTCACGTCGGGGGGTGTTGGATGTACCCCTGAGGGCTCTACGTCGGGGGTGTTGGATGTACCCTGAAGGGCTCTACGTCGGGGGGTGTTTGGATGTACCCTGAGGGGCTCTACGTCGGGGGTGTTGGTGTTACCCTGAGGGCTCTACGTCGGGGGGTGTTGGATGTACCCTGAGGGCTCTACGTCGGGGGGTGTTGGATGTACCCTCAGGGCTCTACGTCGGGGGGTGTTGGATGTACCCTGAGGGCTCTACGTCGGGGGGTGTTGGATGTACCCTGAGGGCTCTACGTCGGGGGGTGTTGGATGTACCCTGAGGGCTCTACGTCGGGGGGTGTTGGATGTACCCTCAGGGCTCTACGTCGGGGGGTGTTGGATGTACCCTGAGGGCTCTACGTCGGGGGGTGTTGGATGTACCCTCAGGGCTCTACGTCGGGGTGTTGGAATGTACCCTGAGGGCTCTGTCGGGGGTTGTTGGATGTACCCTCAGGCTCTACGTGGGTGTGTTGGATGATCGTACCCTGAGGGCTCTACGTCGGGGGTGTTGATGTACCCTGAGGGGCTCTACGTCGGGGGTTGTTGGATGTCCTGAGGGCTCTACGTCGGGGGTGTGGATGTACCCCTCAGGGCTCTACGTCGGGGGTGTTGGATGTACCTGAGGCTCCTACGTCGGGGGTGTTGATGAACCCTGAGGGCTCTACGTCGGGGGTGTTGGATGTACCCTCAGGGCTCTACGTCGGGGGGTGTTGGATGTACCCTCAGGGCTCTACGTCGGGGGGTGTTGGATGTACCCCTGAGGGCTCTATGTCGGGGGGTGTTGGATGTACCCTGAGGCTTCTACCGTCGGGGGGTGTTGGGATGTACCCTCAGGGCTCTACGTCGGGGGTGGTTGGATGTACCCTGAGGGCTCTACGTCGGGGGGTGTTGGATGTACCCTGAGGGCTCTACGTCGGGGGTGTGTGGATGTACCCTCTGAGGGCTCTACGTCGGGGGTGTTGGATGTACCCCTGAGGGCTCTACGGTCGGGGGTGTTGGATGTACCCTCAGGGCTCTACGTCGGGGGGTGTTGGATGTACCCTGAGGGCTCTACGTCAGGGGTGTTGGTGTACCCTGAGGGCTCTACCGTTCGGGTGGTGTTGGATGTACCCTCAGGGCTCTACGTCGGGGGGTGTTGGATGTACCCTGAGGGGCTCTACGTCGGGGGTGTTGGATGTACCTCAGGGCGCTCTACGTCGGGGGTGTTGGATGTACCCTGAGGGCTCTACGTCGGGGGGTGTTGGATGGTACCCTCAGGGCTCTACGTCGAGGGGTGTTGGATGTATCGTACCCTGCAGGGCTCTACGGTCGGGGGGTGTTGGATGTACCCTCAGGGCTCTACGTCGGGGGGTGTTGGATGTACCCTGAGGGCTCTACGTCGGGGGGTGTTGGATGTACCCTCAGGGCTCTACGTCGGGGGGTGTTGGAGCTCACCCCGGTGGCCAGCTCCTCCCTCTGCTGCTTCTTGGAGAGCAGGTCCTGACAGGACACCTCCAGCTCATACTGGCTCAGCTCGTGTTTCCTACACACTGCCCTGAAGGACACACAGCATGTAACATACTGACACACACACTGACACACACACACACTCTGACACACACACTGACACACACACTGCCCTGAAGGACACACAGCATGTAACACACTGACACACACACTGACACACACACACTCTGACACACACACTGACACACACACTGACACACACACACTGCCCTGAAGGACACACAGCATGTAACACACTGACCACACACACTCTGACACACACACACCCCTGAAGGACACACACAGCCTGTAACACACTGACACACACACTCTGACACACACACACCCTGCCCTGAAGGACACACAGCCTGTAACACACTGACACACACACTGCCCTGAAGGACACACAGCCTGTAACACACTGACACACACACTGACACACACACACACTGAGACACACTCTGACACACACACTGCCCTGAAGGACACACATCCTGTAACACTCTGACACACACACACTGACACACACAGCCTGTAACACTCTGAAACACACACTGACACACACTCTGACACACACACTGACACACACACTGACACACACACAGCTGCCCTGAAGGATACACACAGCCTGTAACACACTGACAACACACACACTCTGACACACACACACCGCCCTGAAGGACACACACAGCATGTATCCGATACACACACACACCACACTCTCATAATGCTCGGATAGAGGCTGGTCTAGAGGCTGGTCTAGAGGATGGTCCAGAGGTCTAGGGGCTGGTCTAGAGGCTGGTCTCGAGGCTGGTCTCGAGGCTGGTCTAGAGGTCTAGGGGCTGGTCTAGAGGCTGGACTAGAGGATGGTCTAGAGGTCTAGGGGCTGGTCTAGAGGCTGGTCTAGAGGCTGGTCTAGAGGCTGGTCTAGAGGCTGGTCTAGAGGCTGGTCCAGAGGCTGGTCTAGAGGTCTAGGGGCTGGTCTAGAGGCTGAACTAGAGGATGGTCTAGAGGTCTAGGGGCTGGTCTAGAGGCTGGTCTAGAGTATGGTCTAGAGGTCTAGAGGCTGTTCTAGAGGCTGTTCCAGAGGCTGGTTTAGAGGCTGGTCTAGAGGCTAGTTTAGAGGTCTAGAGGCTGTTCTAGAGGCTAGTTTAGAGGTCAAGAGGCTGTTCTAGAGGCTGGTGTAGAGGTCTAGAGGCTGGTTTAGAGGTATAGAGGCTTGTCTAGAGGTCTAGAGGTTGTTCTAGAAGCTGGTCTAGAGGCTGGTTTAGAGGTAGAGGCTGTTCTAGAGGCTGGTCTAGAGGCTGGTCTAGGGGCTGGTCTAGAGGCTGTTCTAGAGGCTGGTTTAGAGGTCTAGAGGCTGTTCTAGAGGCTGGTTTAGAGGTCTAGAGGCTGTTCTAGAGGCTGGTTTAGAGGTCTAGAGGCTGTTCTAGAGGCTGGTTTAGAGGTCTAGAGGCTGTTCTAGAGGCTGGTTCTTACCGTAGAGCCTCAGCATAGAACAGATACTCCTTCAGCTGGTCCCCATAGTGTTCGGCCTCCTCCAGAATGTCATCGATGGAGGCAGCATACCTGGCACATGTTATCACACACATGTTAAAGACATACCTGTCATACACATACATGCTATCTAGATCTCTAGAGACAGAAGGCAGAGATATGTGATCTAGAGCTAGAAGCTATAGATTTGTGATATAGAGCAAGAAGGTATAGATATATGTGATCTAGATACACTCACGCGTCCATGTGATGTCCTGCGCTTTGCAGACCATCTCCCATCTGTTTCTCTAGGACACTCCACTCACTGACACACACACGCACACGCACACGCACACACACACACACACACGCACACGCACACGCTATAATCATCTATAATCTACAAACTTAAAATGGATGTATAACTGCACTTACTGATGAATGTTTACTGTATTATTATGAATGTTTAATGTATTATTATGAATGTTTAGTGTATTATTATGAATGTTTAATGTATTATTATGAATGTTTAGTGTATTATTATGAATGTTTAGTGTATTATTATGAATGTTTAGTGTATTATTATGAATGTTTAGTGTATTATTATCAATGTTTAATGTATTATTATGAATGTTTAATGTATTATTATGAATATTTACTGTATTATTATGAATGTTTAGTGTATTATTATGAATGTTTAGTGTATTATTATGAATGTTTAGTGTATTATTATGAATGTTAAGTGTATTATTATTAATGTTTAGTGTATTATTATGAATGTTTAGTGTATTATTATGAATGTTTAGTGTGTTATTATGAATGTTTAGTGTGTTATTATGAATGTTTAGTGTATTATTATGAATGTTTAGTGTATTATTATTAATGTTTAGTGTATTATTATGAATGTTTAGTGTATTATTATGAATGTTTAGTGTATTATTATGAATGTTTAGTGTATTATTATGAATGTTTAGTGTATTATTATGAATGTTTAGTGTATTATTATTAATGTTTAGTGTATTATTATGAATGTTTAGTGTATTATTATGAATGTTTAGTGTATTATTATTAATGTTTAGGTGTATTATTATTAATGTTTAGTGTATTATTATGAATGTTTAATGTATTATTATTAATGTTTAGTGTATTATTATTAATGTTTAGTGTATTATTATGAATGTTTAGTGTATTATTATGAATGTTTAGTGTATTATTATGAATGTTTAGTGTATTATTATGAATGTTTAGTGTATTATTATGAATGTTTAGTGTATTATTATTAATGTTTAGTGTATTATTATGAATGTTTAGTGTATTATTATGAATGTTTAGTGTATTATTATTAATGTTTAGTGTATTATTATGAATGTTTAGTGTATTATTATTAATGTTTAGTGTATTATTATGAATGTTTAGTGTATTATTATGAATGTTTAGTGTATTATTATGAATGTTTAGTGTATTATTATGAATGTTTAGTGTATTATTATGAATGTTTAGTGTATTATTATTAATGTTTAGTGTATTATTATGAATGTTTAGTGTATTATTATGAATGTTTAGTGTATTATTATGAATGTTTAGTGTATTATTATGAATGTTTAGTGTATTATTATGAATGTTTAGTGTATTATTATGAATGTTTAGTGTATTATTATGAATGTTTAGTGTATTATTATTAATGTTTAGTGATTATTAATGAGTTTAGTGTGTATTAGTGAATTGTTTTAGTGTTATTATGAATGTTTAGTGTATTATTATGAATGTTTAGTGTATTATTATGAATGTTTAGTGTATTATTATTAATGTTTAGTGTATTATTATTAATGTTTAGTGTATTATTATGAATGTTTAGTGTATTATTATTAATGTTTAGTGTATTATTATGAATGTTTAGTGTATTATTATTAATGTTTAGTGTATTATTATGAATGTTTAGTGTATTATAATTAATGTTAAGTGTATTTTAACGGTACCTGAAGACTCTGCCGTAGTTTCCATGGACCTTGTAGACGCCATATAGACGGTCGGCCACACGCTGCAACACACACACACACACACACACACACACACACACACACACACACACACACACACACACACACACACACACACACACACACACACACACACACACAGGCGATTACACCTGTTACAGCATCCCAACTACCATCGACAGTATGTGTGTTTGTTTGTTTGTTTGTTTGTTTGTTTACTTGTGTGCATGTGCGTGTGTGTGTCTTACTGCACGTGCGCGGAGCAGCTGAGACGTGTGTGACTGCAGCTCATCACTGTAGTGCTTCATCTCCACGAAGCGCCTGGCAACAAGAAACACACTTAGCAACCAGCTAGCAACCTAGTATAACCTAGCAACCACCTCCGTGTAACCTAGCAACCAGCTCATATAACCTAGCAACCACCTCAAACCTAGCAACCAGCTCAGTACAACCCAGAAACCTTTTAATCATAACCACCTAGCTACAATTAGCTTCCACTCGCTATGCCTAGCTACCACTAGCCTTAGCTACAAAAAGCTACCATCTAGCTGCCCCTAGCTATGCCAAACTACCACTAGCTAGGCTAAGCTACCTAACTACCGCTAGTAATCAGTGGTTACACCTACTGTAACACAGTTGGTGACTCTGATGGATGATAACATGTTGGTAACAAAAGAAGTGACCCCAATGTCAACTCAAGAGGCGGAGAAACTTACTTGTCAGGATTCCTGACCCTGAAGGTGGCGCTCAAGGCCCGCAGTCGGGAGTCTGCCTGCAAACATTGAATCAATTAAGACTAAATTAAACACATTCAACCAATTAAGACTCAATTAAACACATTGAATCAATTAAGACTCAATGTAACACATTCAACCAATTAAGACTCAATTAAACACATCCAACCAATTAAGACTCAATTAAACACATTGAATCAATTAAGAGTCAATCAACACGTTAAACTAATTGCGAATAAATTAAGGACACATTTAACCAATTTAGAGTAAATTAAACACACATGCGACCGATTAAGAGCTAGTTAAAACGCTAACCCTGACGTTCTGAAAATACCAACCTCAAACAAACATCAATCAATCATCTCACTCAAACATGTTGAAGGTGCACATGGTTGCCGAGGATGGGGGTGAAGTTGGGTTGCTAGGGGGTCAGTTTGTATAAGAAGATGGTCGCCATGGTTACCTTGTCCTGGAACCCGGTGTCGTACACCGCCTCCCTCCAGCCATGCTCCTGACAACGACAACACACTCCGAGTGAATCGCATGTTCCTTTGCACACGTGTTAATAAAGAATTTCAATCAATCAATCAATCAATCAATCAATCAATCAATCAATCACTAGAAATGGCTCACGGAGAGGGACACGCCCCCTTTGAAGATCAAAGGACAGGTTGGACATGGAGGGGTCGCTGGCTTTAATGGTTTGACCCTCATCAGTTCATCAGTGTCGCTCACCTCGGTGAGGAACTGGTACAGGATGTTGTCGTGGGAGAGGACAGGATGTGATGTCACTCGCTGGAGGAAGTTCTCCAAGCCGACCCGTCGGCGCTCCACAAAGTCGGGGTCCATGTTGTCGGCCGACAACTTGTGCCAAACAAACTCTGCCTGAAGGAAACACACACACACACACACACCAACACACACAGACATTTACACAAACACACCTGAACACACACACACACACCTGAACACAAACTCTGCCTGAAGGAAGCACACACACACACACACACGCACACACACACATTAACATACACACACACACACATCAACACACACACACACCTGAACTCTCACACCTAAATACAAACACACACAACACACACACACATACACATCAACACACACAGACATTTACACAAACACACCTGAACACACACACACACACACACACCTTAACACAAACTCTGCCTGACGAAAACACACACACACACATGCATCAACACACACACACACACAGACCTGAACACAAACTCTGCCTGAAGGAGACACACACACACATCAACACACACACACACACAACACACACACACACACACACACACACACACACACACACACACACACACACACACACACACACATCAACACACACAGACATTTACACAAACACACCTGAACACTCACACACACACACCTGAACACAAACTCTGCCTGAAGAAAACACACACACATTAACATACACACACACACACACATCAACACACACACACACACACACACCTGAACTCTCACACCTAAATACAAACTCTGCCTGAACACACAAACAGGAACACACACAAATAAACGCAAACACAAGAACACACAAAGACTCAACCAACTGTACCTGAACAACAAACACTCAAATGCACAGAGACCTGCACATGGACGCACACACAAACACACCTGAACACACACACACGAACACAAGATCTGCATGAACAAGACACACACACACACACAACACACAAACACAGACACACACACACACACACAGGTGACCCCCTGTGGCCAGCAGACGTCCTGGGGGTCCTACCCTCTTCTCGGGCAGCGGGGAGACCACGATGGCGGGGAAGGTGACCAGCAGGTAGCTCCTCAGGATCTCAAACTCACTGTAGCGCCTCCACAGCGAGTCTGGGGCCGGCTGGCGGCCGTCGGCCAGGGGCTCCATGGGCCTAACACACGGCGGGGAGGCCAGCACTTAGTGGGGTCCCCCTTAGGAAGTACACTCACCCTTTATAGGGTACACTCACCCTTTATAGGGTACACTTACTCTTTATAGAGTACACTCACCCTTTATAGAGTACACTTACTCTTTATAGAGTACATTCACTCTTTATAGAGTACACTCACCCTTTATAGAGTACACTCGCTGTTCATAAAGTACACTCACCCTTTATAGAGTACACTCACTGTTCATAAAGTACATTTACTCTTTATAGAGTATAATTACTGTTTATGAAGTACATTTACTGTTTATATAGTTCATTTACCCCTTAGAAAGAACATTTACTCTTTATAAAGTATATTAACTCTAGAGAAAGTATATTTACTATTTAAAGATTACATTTAGACCTTAGAAATGACTTTCACTCTTCATATAGTACATGTAGGCCCCCTTAAAAAGTACATTTACTAGTTATGAAGTACATTCACACCTTAAAAGGCACCTGTACTAGTTATGACGAATATTTACTCTTCAAGAAGTACATTTACTCTTTATAAAGTACATTAACACCTAATAAAGTACATTTACTTTTTATTAAGTAGGCCTACACTGACTTTTTAAGTACCGAGTTCCACTGCAAAATCCAAACCTCCTGTGTTTTTGCATTTTATAACCTTGCATAGCAGAAGGATGAGGACATCCCCCTAACCGAACCAGAGGCGGTGGTCCTGCCGGTCTGGTGGTGATGTCGTGATGAGAGTTATGGCCTCACCGCGTCTCCACCAGGTAAACCGTGAACGTCTCCTGCATGTTCATGGCGTTCTTCCCGTTGCGTTTCTCCGTCTCGGCGACGCTGACCTCCAGTCGGCTGGACAGGGCGGAGGTGCTGCCGACCATCTGAACCCCAACACAACCCCGCAAAATAACACGCTTACTGCAGCGGTGGGACAGCTGACGGAGGGCCTCTGGCGCCATCTATTGGCCGACCGGAGCACTACACCCTACAATAATAACATCAGCAGGGTTGGCCTGTATTTTCGCTGTAGTGTCTAATTAATACATTGCGGGAGCAGTTCAGTCGATCCCTACTTGAACGTATGGACATGTAACCAGATCATCACCCTACGGATCGGTCGCCCACAGACGCTGTGTTCCCGACAGTCGGTTTATTCCCAGTCGACCTGGCCGTTAACGGATCAGGCCTGATCTAAAAACACTGGCGAGACCCGTGATAGGCCGCTGTACTGACCACCGTGGTGTGCTGGTGGTCTTCCAGGGGGTCTTCCATCGGATCTGAGCCCCCGGGGCGCTCGGACGGGTCTCCGCGGTCCTCCGCCATCCTTCCTGCTGTCGGTGTCGGTGAGGTGCGGCGCATGCGCAGAGGTGAGCCACATCCTCCGGTCTAAAGCGTGCAGACCGACTGCATGACTTGGGTCAACTTTTGACTTAATATTATAAAACGGCTAAAATGGCTGTTCAGACAAGGTGTAACATATAAAACCCAATATGGAATAGCTCAGGGAACCTTTACCAACTGGTATCTATTGAAATACTAAAATGAATCAAACATCTTGATACATACATTTTAATATACTGTATATAGTAATATTTATAGAATTAATAGAGAGAGATAGAGATCATATATAGATGTGTCGATTATACGTTGTATATTTATACATATATAAACTTGTTAAATTATTCCATACACTGTTCTGCTCAGTGCTGCGGTTTACTTTTAAGAGCTCCGAGCGGTGGGAATAGACGAGGCCAGCGGGATCATGAATACCGTTTAATCAGAGGAAAAAGATCACACAGAATGCTTCAATCATTTGGTCCTAACAACAGGCTCTATCCTCCGTGACCACACCGGTGGGATGACAGGTGGGGGGCAGGGGAGTGACGGGTCGTCATAGCGATACACTCTCCACCCACACCTCAGTCATGAGCCACAAAATCACAGTGGGGCCGTCGTATCACCACCTCCCCCCCCCCCGGGGGCCGTCGTATCACCACCTCCCCCCCCCCCGGGGGGCCGTCGTATCAACTCCACCTCCCCCCCCACCCGGGGGGCCGTCGTATCACCACCTCCCCCCCCCCCGGGGGCCGTCGCCAGGGCGACCGGGAACAGGGACCGCCCCAGAACCTGTTCCCACCTCCCACCGTAAGAGGGCTTAGGGTCACACACACACACACACACACACACACACACACACACACACACACACACACACACACACACACACACACACACACACACACACACACACACACACACACACACACACACACACAGTGTAAGGCACCGAGAAACCTGCATCCCAGGCTTCAGGTCGGCTCTATCGCCCTGGGTTTACTCTCTCCTCCTCCCGTCTCTCTCCTCCTCCTCCCGTCTCTCTCCTCCTCCTCCTCCTCCTCCTCCTCCTCCTGTCTCTCTCCTCCTCCTCCTCCTGTCTCTCTCCTCCTCCTCCTCCTCCTGTCTCTCTCCTCCTCCTCCTGTCTTTCTCCTCCTCCTGCTCGTCCCGTAGTAACCATGGTTTCCACCAAGCAAAACAAACCAATGGATAAGAAGGGGGAGGAGGAGCAGCGGCAGAACGAGGTATGGAGGCCCTCAGAGGACAATCTTAAGGCTGGAGAGGCCCACACACACACACACACACACACACACACACACACACACACACACACACACACACACACACACACACACACACACACACACACACACACACACACACACACACACACACACACACACACACACACACACGGTGCTGCTTTAGGACTTGAAGGGGGGGTTCTTCCAGAGAGGCTTGTGGTAGACCCAGGCGTCGCCCTGGAAACAAGACAAGCAGAGAGGGGGGGGGGGGGTGAGTCGGAGGTCACACCCCTTAACCCTGGGGGGGCCGAACCAGTGCTGTGGCCGGGGGCCCCATTTCAATACCATCGTGGTGTGTCTTTTAGTTCTTCTACACCCCTCAAAGGGGCCATGCTACACCACCAGGTGGGGGGGGGGGGTTAGCCGCTACAGGCCTCTGCTGACATCACAGCATCCGTCATACGTCTAGGGGCCCGCTTGGACTGTCAGAAGGGGCCGTTTCTAGGTCCCAGGGGGCCCTCCACAGCCCCCGGGGGCCCTCCAC
>OLKM01004533.1:0-20000 GCA_900291075.1 Melanogrammus aeglefinus | reverse complement strand
ACTGAAAACGGTCAAACCAGTGTGTGTCGGTACTCAACGGCAGTCATCTAGCTACGCAGGGGAAGAGGGCGGAGCCACGCGGAGTCCTTTTGTAGTTTAATAGTTTTTATAGCTTTATAGAGTTCACTGTTCAAAGCAGGATGTTTATTGCGGGGGACGAGCCACGACGGCAGTCACAATTGTAATTTCCTGTTAGTGCACCACGAAGTATTCGATTTGGAACAACACTGAAATCAGCACACTTAGTGAGTGTGGATAGTGTACTACGTTTAAGTGTACTCATGGAAGCATGGATATTGGAACACAACATTGGTTTGGTTTGGTTTTGCCTGTTCTACAGTCACAGGTTCAAAAACCCCAGGGTCACTAAACCCCAGGGTCACTAAACCCCAGGGTAAATAAACCCCAGGGTCACTAAACCCCAGGTCACTAAACACCAGGGTCACTAAACCCGAAGTTCACTAAACCCAGAGTGTCGTCAAACCCCAGGGTCACTAAACCCCAGGGTCACTAAACCCCAGGGTCACTAAACCCCAGGTGACTAAACCCCAGGTTCACTAAACCCCAGGTGACTAAACCCCAGGGTCACTAAACCCCAGGTCACTAAACACCAGGGTCACTAAACCCGAAGTTCACTAAACCCAAGTGTCGTCAAACCCCAGGGTCAACAAACCCCAGGGTCACTAAACGCCAGGGTCACTAAACCCCAGGGTCACTAAACCCCAGGGTCACTAAACCCCAGGGTCACTAAACCCCAGGGTCACTAAACCCTAGGGTCACCAGGTCACTTAACCCGGGGGTCAGTCGCTGCCGTCCGCTTCCAATGAGCTGTTGAGCGATCCACTAATCCACTAAACTAATTGTTTCCTCAGGGTGTGTTGCTGCAGATCATGCACCCAGCTCGTTAAAAGTATATCCTCGTTAGTGGAAAACCTCGTTAGTGGAAGCCCGGCATGCAGAGAGGCTGTCCCGCCCCTTTTTCAAGGTTCATCAATCCGAACAGACCTTGTAAATACTGGCCGGTTAAATCAATCTGAAAATCAAGTTGGGTTTTCGTTGAAATTCATGCATATTGGATTTCTGTATTGACGCTGTTCATCAATCCATACAGAAAGGTCCCGTTGATCGCATTCGGCCAACCCTCAAAATACCGTCTGAAACACAATCCCATGCTCCTCGGGCCTGGAGCCTAGAGAACTAGAGCCTCTGGAGAGAAACACCTCCCATGATTAGAGCGCACTTCGTTTCCCAGCCCTAAAGGTTCGGTTGTAGGGTTTCAGTACTTCAGGGTCTGGACTCCTTGGTCGTGACTCAGACAGCAGGAGGTGATGGATGAGGTCTGAGCTTCATAATAAATACATCAGTTAGTACTGCTGAATCAATACACAGAAAAGATTCTGGACTGAGATTTACCCTCAGGTTGATGATCAAATGTCAAAACACTTTTAATGTTCATTTTCAAATGAAGTGATTTGGGTGTTCAATTTCCAGCCTAAAGGTCCTGGGTTCGATCCCCTCACCATTTCTGCACTCCCCGCAAGGCATTATTGAACAAAATGGCCAGTAATGCGCCACTCGCCAGCAGCTCCTAATGAGCTCTCTCTCTCTCGCTCGCTCCTAAAGCATAGTAACAAAACAACAATCTGATAGGTCAGGAGTGAGACTCATCCAGGAAATGAATTACCTTGAGGTCAAACTGACCCCTGATCTTTTATGCATCCTGTTGTTGTGTGTATTTTTTTGTCTGTTCTTGAGCATGAGTGAAAGTATTTTTATTTTGAGGTCAAACTGGGCGCTGATTCTGCACAAAATCAATCCGTCTGTTCATGCAAACTCATGAATGAGGTGAAACTAGGTCATGGGGTCAGATTACTGTGTGTGTGCGTGTGGGCGTGCGTGCGTGCGTGCGTGCGTGCGTGTGTGCGTGCGTGTGTGCGTGCGTGCGTGCGTGCGTGCGTGTGTGCGTGCGTGCGTGTGTGTGTGTGTGTGTGTGTGTGTGTGTGTGTGAGTGTTTAGTGTGCGGCACGCGCGCGTGTGTGTCTGTATGCTGTGTCCTACCACCGGTACTGTACCACCTGTACACCTCAGACCTCAGATCTCACACTGGAAAAACCACAGAATCCAGCCAGCCCTCAGCCAGCCCTCAGCCAGCCAGCCAGCCAGCCAGCCAACCAGCCAGCCAGCCAGCCAGCCAGTCAGCCAGCCAGCCATCGATGGAGCTGGGTGGGCCGTGTCAGCGGGGGAAACGTCAGCCTCGGCCAGGGTGTAAATGGAGCAGATCTCTAGAGTGAAGCCATCGATCAGAGGCTATAGATCCAGGAGAAACAGTGTCTAGATAGAGTGTCTGTGTGTGTATGTGTGCATGTGTCCGTGCGTGTGTGTGGCATGGCTTCAATAAATAAATCTTATCAGCCGGGGGGCAGTCCCTGCCTCCAGAGTTTAAACCTAAACATGGAGGCAGAGAGGAAAGCATCCCTCTCTCTCACTGGGATCTCCTCCTTGGTTCCCCTCGAGCCTTCTGGAATATCTCCTCCACAACCAGCAGGACATCCCCACTCAGAACCAACAGTATTGATCAGGCAGCCGCCTCCTGACCCCTGGAAGGAAGGCTCTCTGACACCCAATGGGGTTTAGTTTCTAGCCCATTCATCTTGGGCACAGAGCCAGGAGTGTTTGTTTCGCTCTCTCTTTGGTAACACGAGGCGTACTAACGCACCATCGGAGGGAATCAGAGTCCTGATGGTCCGACTGCCCCCCGCGTACTGCTATTCTCAGTGGTCCGGGGTTTAGCAGTGAAGCACCGTGTGCGAGCGGAGAGCCAACCAGGCATTCACACTAACAGAGGCTCGATCCACACAACATTAGCAGGTGGAACCACAACACACAGGGTGGGTGTGTGTGTGTGTGTGTGTGTGTGTGTGTGTGTGTGTGTGTGTGTGTGTGTGTGTGTGTGTGTGTGTGTGTGTGTGTGTGTGTGTGTGTGTGTGTGTGTGTGTGTGTCTAGCAGCCATGACTATATATGGCGTTCTGGTGGGCTTTAGTTTACATCAACTCTCCGCTCCGCTTTCCGCGGCGCTCCGGACCAAACACCAGAAACACCACGTGGTTAGAATGAGGCCAAATATAAACAACACACTCCAAAAAACACAACGCCAAAGATGGACAGTTTGAACACCAGCTCACACACAGACGCAGCGGTATTGCAATCAATAATACCTATTGATCAAATCAAAGAACACATCGATAGAAGATGCTCTTCGGGGTGACGTCGGAGGAACGTTGTGTCGTTTGCATAGCGACCGCTTCCCTGAGTGTCTGTTGTGGGGCTGCTGGTGTGTATCGTGCGTGTGTTCACGTGCACTGGCATCTGTGTGTGTTCAGGAAACTCTGAATAATGTAAAGAATTCGACCCCTGAGTTGACCTGGGCGAGAGAGAGAAGTAAAGAGATATAGATAGAGCGACGAAGAGCAGAGGAGACAAAATAAGGCAGCAGAGGTGTGTGTGTGTCTGTGTGTTTGAGTCTGTGTCTCTTTGTTTATGTGTGTGTGTGTGTGTGTGTGTGTGTGTGTGTGTGTGTGTGTGTGTGTGTGTGTGTGTGTGTGTGTGTGTGTGTGTGTGTGTGTGTGTGTGTGTGTGTGTCTGTCTGTGTGTGTGTGTGTGCCTGAGTCTGTGTCTCTGTGTGTGTGTGTGTGTGTGTGTGTGTGTGTGTGTGTGTGTGTGTGTGTGTGTGTGTGTGTGTGTGTGTGTGTGTGTGTGTGTGTGTGTGTGTGTGTGTGTGTGTGTGTGTGTGTGTGTGTGTGTCTTTGTGTCTGGGGGGGTGTCATCCCATAATTCATGTGTTTTCTCTCTCCGTTACGCTAATGTATGCTAATGGTGAACAGGATTAGATTACAAGGTGACAGGGTTCAAACTGGGAGGTTTCTCAACAGGGTTCACGGTGTGGATGTTTAACAACAGGGTGAGTATCCATCCAACACGCTGGCTGGGCTGGTAGCTGCTGGGGGAGCCAGCGTGTCCACCTTCTGTTGTGTTCATTCTGACGTTATTCACGGAGCACACTGCAAAGAAACTACAGAACGACGACGGAACATGTCCCTATTTAGTCATATAGACGACACTGGGGGATTGAACCCAGATCCTTTTGGCTGTGCGTCCGAGCATTACACCATCCTCAACTTATGTGGAGTATGAGTTGGAGGCAGACATTAACCAGAGCCAAGATAACTCCACAATTAAAATATACTAAAATGGTGGAAGTGAAAGAATGCTGATGCATCAGTGAAAGGGTTTAAAAAGGGCTTAAGTCACGTCCAGTTACTGCTGAAGCCTGCTTCCCAGAAGGGTTGGAGAAGTAAGTGGTTTAACACTCTCACCTTGTTGTTTCGTCTCTTAAGTATAATGAAGAAGAAGAACACAGTGACCACACACAACAAACCATGTGACACATTTGGACCAATCAAAGGGGTGAGAAACTAGCAATATGAATAAAGTTCTACGTTCTGTTATAATGTTGCGATTACCTTTAAGAATTTCCTATTAATGCTTTCAAAACAACCACAACAGAGGGCTTCAATCAGTGAACATTTGAAGGATTTTAAAAAGTTCAAAGAAATCTTTGTAAAGGCTGAGAAAAGCCTAGCTCGCTCAAAAAATAATTCCTTCAATTTGATCAAACGCGTTTGTGTCATGAGAATTGACGAGTCATATTTCCTCACAGCTAAACTAAATGTCTGTCTTTAGCAGAAACACTGGCATCCTCTTAAATCAAGTAAGCAAGCAAATTAGTCACCACTAAACTTCTAAGTGGTTTCATGTTCCAGACAGGAAGTGAGCGGGGAAGGTAGCAACCAGACGCCATCACTAAACTTGAAACGGCTTCTGAGAATATCCTCAGAGTTGGAAGGAGAGGTTGTAGATTCAGTAAGTTCCTAGAACCTGCTGGTTGTTACACTTTGGAACTGATTGTTTACCGTTATGTAGGCGATTCGTCAATTATACTTTAGGGATGCTTTTATGGTGTGTGAACACTAATAATAATAATAATAATAATAATAATAATGGTAATCTAGATTCAGGGGGAAGTTTGGGCCCTTGCTCAGGGATACCACCGGTGAGGCTGCAAACATCTGGGAATCTATCCCCAAACCACGACCCTTTGTAGGGCCTGTTCTCTAGCAAGGCACTGGGAACTCTGGGAACACTGGGAGCACTGGGAGCACTCCAGCCCTCCAACCCACTGAGGTTTAAAGGGGATGTTTAAGTCTTTTCAATGTACCCCCCCCCCCCCCCCCCCTCTCCCTTTCCGATCACTACCCCGATGCAAAGTCACACGTCCATGAGCACACAGCCGTGAGATCACATGACACACACACACACCAGGCCGAGAAAGGCGATGGTCACACGCAAACGCACACACACACACACACACACACACACACACACACACACACACACACACACACACACACACACACACACACACACACACACACACACACACACACACACACACACACACACACACACACAGCTGCATGCAATTACGAGCCACAAGATGGTATTTAAAACACAAGGCCCCTGGCCTGTGCAATTTATCAAAATAGCTGTTCAACAAAAACATGGAAACCTTTCACATGAGCCGTGCAACAATTAAAAACTCAGCCCCTCACCTCGTCCAAATTCGATTTTATTTACTGTTTCATTTGTTTGCTCATTTGAGATGTGTGCGTTTGTCTTTACATGCATGTTCGTATGTGTGCATCCAAGTTGTGTGTTCATATGTGTGTGGGTGGGCAGGGCACGTATGTATTCGTGCATTTACGTATGTATGTGTTTGTGCATGTGCATGTACGTGTGTGTGTGGGTGCGTGCGTGCGTGCGAGTACATGTGTGTATGCGTGAGTGTGTGTACATACATGATCATTACAGCTTAGTTCTTCATAATTCATTCTAGGCACAAATAGTTCTTTATACATCAGCTCAGTGAAAGCATTCATTAGTCTAACGGCGAGAAACAGCCCTAAAGTGCTCCTTACAATATAATATACGAGTATTACGTCAGAGAGAAAAAAAGCAAAGGTTGTTTACTTCCTTTTTTATTCTGAAATAGCTATTTGAGAAGACTAAATGAATGGCAGCAGTTAGTTTAATCTACATGCTAACTGGCTGAAAGCCAATTGATTTACTAGCAACTATCGACGACTTTAGAAGCTCTTTATAGTAGCAGGGTAGATGGCCGCATGCCTTGGGTGAAAGCCTTTTACAACGTGTGCACATAACATTTTATTTGGCTATGATTGAGCAATTACAGCATTCTGCTGAACAGGTAAATTAAGGTGAAATATGATGAAATGATTCACTGTTTAAACAAGCGTATTTTTACATATATTCATCATTCTATATGGGAATATGGGACAAATAGAGTCAGTAATCTGGTTGAAGGCAAAGGTTTTACAATCGTACTGGGAAATCTAAATTCTCCATGAAACAGCCTGCGAGTCGCTAGTAGCTACGCTACAGTAGCTAGGCTGCTACGCTACAGTACCTAGGCTTACTTGTCTGCTGAGAGCCATTTGCCCGTTGGCTAGGATCAGGTGTTTATCGTCAGGTGGCAGAGCGGAAGCCATTCATACCTGGGGCGATCTCCTCCTCAACCATGTTGACCTACATTAAGCTCCGCAGGTCCCGCTGTCATCCAGCAAACACAAAAAAAGTGGGCCTCACAACGCTACCTTTCCCTCTCTTTCATTCTCTCTCTCTCACTCTTTTGATGTCCAAACCGTTTTTGTTCCCTAATATCATATACCTGAGTTCACTGAGCCGTATTGATTTACAGTCCACCTGGCTAAATGACTAAAACAACGTGTCAACTATATCAGTCTAAGCTTCTTCTCTCAGAGTTATTCTCTCTGTTAGACGACAGAGACAGCGGTGTGTTGTTTAGAATGTTTGAATAGTAAACATACAGCAGTCGTCATGGTCTCCTCTCTGCCCCACACAAACATGTATATGTATCAACACAAGGTCCGTCTCTCACAAACACACACACACGGGGACACACACACACCCTGGTCAGACCCTCGTTAGTGAGGGCCTCACCCTTCTGGATAGTGTTACACCTAGTCTCTACCACACACACACACACACACACACACACACACACACACACACACACACACACACACACACACACACACACACACACACACACACACACACACACACACACACACACACACACAAAGCTCTCAACATTGAGACAGAAAGACTGCAATGGGAGGAGGTGTGGACCAATCACACACCAACATATAAATCTTCTCTTATGAGGACCGACTGCCTTGTGGGGACCGACACTTATCATACCCCACGCCCCAAAGTGCAGTTTCTCAAATGCTTGTGTGCTAAAAAAAGACGAGTGTGGAAACCACAGACAGCCCATAAACAAGGAACTGTTGTGAATTCCTCCATCGGCCATAGTTTGTAGAGCATATTAACACTGGCAGGGGTCGGTTGTAATGGTGGTTCTTATCATCTAAACCTGAGGGATAGCAAGAAAAGTTTGTCTTAATACTCTAATGTCGGTACATCCCCCAGCTCCTCTTAGAAGCGGACCCAGATAAATACTGTAAACACTGCAACATTACTGTTAGCTTAGCGCAACTCTGTGACTGAACACACAGGAGCCACAAGCTAGGGCGAGGATGTAGAGAGTGTCAACTTGTTCACCACAGTTTGTTGCTATAGAGGAAGTAGATTGTGATTAGTGAACCAGAAATTAAGATTAAGACTGCTGGGGGCCAGGCTTACGATACAGACTATGTTGGTCACAAATAACTTTCAAATGCCTCATGTTAACACAAAACAGAACTGAAAAGCTACAAATATCCTGCGTTCAACATGAAAAGAGTTTGTGCATGCTTCATACACTTTACACACACACACACACATACACAAACCCCCACACACACACACACACACACACACACACACACACACACACACACACACACACACACACACACACACACACACACACACACACACACACACACACACACACACACACACACACACACGGACACACTGCTGGTCCACTTTGCGGTCCTACCACCAGTCCCAGCTGGACGGTGTGAGGTATGCCCACACGTCCAACGTCTCGTCCCGACATCAACGCCCCTCGTGAATCAATCAACTGAGGCTGAGTGCTTTCAATCAGCTTGAAGGTTTGATGGGAGCATTTTAATATGTGATGCACTTTAGTGTTCCAAAGTCTCTCTCGTAGAATTGTAGCGTCCACAAGATACATTTAACCCTAAACCTATTTTACCATCATTCCTATCAAAGCACAATTTTTTGTCATAATTTCCCCGCATCGATACATGTGATTGGATACGGAGTTATTGGCTGTTTTTCGACATGTCACAACAATGAGGTTAAAGTACGTTGACATCTGGAGCGTAGCTCTGATGTATAGCCTGGAGACAGTCCTGATCGCGTGACCTCACATCCTGTTTACTCCACGGAGCCGGACCCCCAGTCCCCCACATCGTCCCATAAATCGTTGACAGACAAACTCTTCAGCCAATCAGTGCAGCGATACATGAGAAGCCATCAGAGTGCTCAGTGGAAACACAGGATGAAGAGGGAGGATTGGAGAAATGCTCTCCTTGGCCTCCTCTTCTCTTGGTTAATAGTTGCTATTGATTCTAGTTATATCTATTAACTGCCCTTACAGCTGTTTACTCTGCTAACGTTAAAGTTACCGCTCCTTGTTTACTCTAACGTCTACGTTAGCTCCTTGTTACCCTGCTAACGTTAACGTTAGCCCCCTGTTTACTCTGACGTTAACGTTAGCTCCTTGTTTACTCTGCTAACGTTAAAGTTACCTCTCGTTGTTTCGGGAGACGTCATTACTTTTTTTTTAAGCGGCGGCCTGTAATTTACCTCATCACCACACAGTCCCTGATTGGCCCGAATACGTCATCAACTACAACACAGTCCCTGGTTGGCCCGGTTACGTTGGTATTTCAGAAAATGGATGTGGGGGGAGTTTAAGGTTTAAGATCAATTTAAGGTGCTATTCTTTCCAGAGAATGTAAAGGGAATCAGCCGTTCCAAAACCAATTCGCCGTGAGACCTGATTAGCTACGCCTTCAGATTATTTTCCACGACTGATTTGTTTTCCAGTCACAGAGGCTCACTTATGTCTGCAGGAATGCGTTTAACAGCAACAACAAGCCACATTTAGCCAGGACAGGCTAATAAACGGACAAAGGGCCATTTCAGCCAGGGTGACCCTCAGAGCCCAGAGCCCTGCAGGCTCCATGAGGATTAGCTGGAAGCTGGTCAAATACTGGAGCAGTGGAAATCCTTTTGCGTGGCGGAAAATTAGGATGTTTTGGTCTTAATTAGCAAAACCGACCATTTCTTCACAGCTTGAGGTGAACAGATTTACTTTCAGATTAAAGACACATTGGGTACTTCATTAACGATAGTGTCCATAGAGACTCACTCTGAGCAGCAGGTCGTGTCATTGCTGCGTCACTACATGCATATCAAGAGAATCTTGTTTAGAAGAAGCTTCTCCTGCCAAAGTAAATAAACCTGGTTTCAATCGCAGTTCCTCTGGTGGCCAACAGGGCTGCAGAGAACCTCCGCTGGGGTGCAAGACGAAAGGGAAACCTCAAAAGAACCGGGAAACACAGCCAAGAACACTTCCATCAGGGACTCAACGGCCCTGCTCTGAAACACGCCGCGTGAAATTTCTTTCTCGATCCTCCGAAGATATCGGGCGTCTGGGGAGTGTTTGGCTAGAGGAGGACCTCTGAATGAACAGAACTCACTGATGAGGTTTCACGGTCGATAAAGTCCATAAGTACAGGAGGACAGACAGAAGGCAGATTGAGATGGTGCTGCAGACCTCACCTCCTGGTTTTTCCACACAAACTGTTTAACTATTTATTGTTTTTTACTTATGACATTGTTGTGCATTACTTATGTACATGAAATACGAGCTTCCTACTGATAACAGTAAGTAAATGAGGCTGGAACTGGGGAACTGATGCTCTGAGAGCATGGACAGCAAGCCAATGGAAGAATGTTATGGTTTCCATAACTAAAATAGAAGTACTGAAGTCATTTCCCACGTTGGTCTCTCCCCAGATGGATGCTAAAGTTAGCTTAAGCAACACGATGAGACGGTGGGTCGGGGGTCTCAGCGCTCAGACCTTAGCCCTTGGGCAAAGCACCCACCCTTCTGCCGTAAACCAATCTCAGGAGTACCTTCCAGCCCTGCTGCAACCGATGGCTGACGTAAAGGAAGATTTGTCCATCTCTGATAGTCATATCCACACAGAACACACCGGCCAACTGTTGGTGAATTCTTGGGTTCACTCACTCTGTCCGTGCACGCTCTCAGAGAAGGGAGTGCACGTGAGGGTGATCAGAGGAGGGAGTGCACATGAGTGTTATCTGAGGAGGGAGTGCACGTGAGTGTGATCAGAAGAGGGTGTGACCATCAGTGTGATCTGAGGACCTGGTTACCTGGGGCTGGCACAGCTTATGTGTTGAGCTGGGGGGTGTGCTACACACTGAAATAGCAGATGAGGTTAAAGGTTCATACGCCATGGTGAGCCACAACTGTATCACCCCCACACACACACACACACACACACACACACACACACACACACACACACACACACACACACACACACACACACACACACACACACACACTTCTCTTTCTTAGCCTCTTAGCATCTCTCTCACACATGAACATGCATACACACACGCCATAGTGCTCATGAAAAATGTATGTGCATCCCTGGACGTTGGTTAGTACAGTTCTGTGGCTGTGAACATGGCCTACTTGGTATGCAGAACGCACCACACCGGCCCAGAAGACAGTTAGCTACTTGGTCCTCAGAGCAGGAGACTCACAGAGGTTCTCAAACTGATAGAGACGGCATTGAGTGAATACGGTCCATACGGTGCATGGATACTTCTACCGACGATCAATATCTCATAGCAATGCCTTGGAGGGCAAAAGCAGCATACATAACCAGATACAATTTATGATTATCTGTTGCCATGAACTGGACTCGTCGTGTTTTCACTCGTACACCGCAGGAAATGCTGACTGGACAGAGACAGCATGCTCACCTTCTATTTGATCTTTGACCAAATCTCTGTTCATATCTGTAGAGAGCACATACTCTTATTCACATCTTTTTTGTTTAACAATTTGAACAGTTCTTTAACTATTTAGATATTCACTGCCAAGTGTGTGGAGAATAAGAAACAACCTTTAGTCAGCAAACATTTTCTGGCTAGAAAACATAAAAAACAACAACACTGTCCCTCCATAGACGAGAGATGGAAATGAGCTCCTATAGCTCAGTCTAGTAGTGGTTTAGTTTCGGTTCTTCTACCAGATTCATGTTTTGTCTATGGACCTCACCCCTTCACCCCCCCCCCTTCCATAGTCAGTTAGCTAAGAGCTAGTTATACCTTCATCGCTCACCTACGAAGGATTGTAAAGTTGGCTATATCTAAGAAGTCACTAGCTCCATCAAATCTAACCAGGATGGTACAATTAGCTTGATGATCAGTTAATTGTTAGCTCTTACTGGATGACACACTCTTTTACATTCATCCATTACCTTCCATTTCTATCAACAGTGGTCACCTGCTGCCTCGAGGCCAGACTGAGGCCCTGAAGCAGCAGAAGTAAGCAGTGAGGACGTGTCTTAAAGTTAAGTGCCAACTCTAAAGCGCTAACTGCACTCAGAATTTAACATCAGATGACTCAGCGATTTCCTTTTTGAAGAGCCCCCCTGAGCCGTCGCATCTCTTCTGGGATTCAGAACACAAAAGCTCTCAGAGCAGAACTAGGTGAAACGCCATCTCATGGGTTGTGCTTTAGAAAACCACACAGTGAGTCAGGGCCGAGTCGAGTTACCTTCCCACAGCAGCACACTGCTTTGTGGTCCATAGTGTCGCGAGGGGCTAGCTAGCATCTCTCTGACCCTCTAATGGCAGAGGAGCCAAAGACGTTTGCGGGATTCCCATTGGCTCTGAGAGCAGAGGTTTGGACTAGGAGGAGGAATGTTGGCGCTTGGAGGAAGAGAGAATGTGTGGGAGGAACTGTGTCTGTGGAAATGTCCTGCAGGGATCCGTCTGCATGAGGGAGAGAGAGCTATATTGGATGGAGAGAGAGATTGAGAGAAACGAGGAGAGAGAGAGAGACAGAGAAAGAGAGGAGAGAGAGAAAAGTGAGAGAAAGAGAGAGAAAAGAGAGGAGAGTGAAAAAACATTTAGAAAAACTGATATTTTAAGTTTCCAATAAATAAGGCAAAAAGCTGAATGCTTCAATATTAGTCAAGAGAGTGAGAGAGGTAGAGGAAGGATAAGGACTGCTTCATGACCCTCTAACGCAGGGGTTCTCAACTGGTCTCCCTCTGGGACCCACATTTCCCATGGTCATTAAGTCGCCACCCCATATTTTTTTAAAGGCTTTGAAAACTCAAGTCTTTAACATGAATATACTTTTTTTTTGAGTGTCAAAGTGCATTTCAGAGCACCAGAGAACCGTGACAACTGCGTACAGAAGTGAATGAAATAAGTATCAAATGTGAAGTAACAAAATGGAGACCAACAAAATGAGATATTTGACTTCTATCTCTGCATTCAGAGCACATTCAGAAGAACCTCAGGAGGACCATGCAGCAGCATACAGACAAAAGTGAATATCAAATTGCACAAAATAAAAGACCCACAAAACAAACAAGGTATTTTCACTGCATTCAGTCTACATTAATAAGAAACGGAGGAGTACCATGACAAGTGAATGAAATAATCAAAAGTGCACAAAGTAATTAAGGCCACAAAATTCTATATTTCACTTCTATGTAGGCCTGTTCAGAAATAATAAGGAACTTAGGAGGACCATTACAACTGCATGGACAAAAAGCACAATAAAATAAATATCAAAAACAATTAAAGATCTACAAAACAAGATATGTTCACCTAACCTTTCATTTGGGGAAGTCAGTGAGACAGCTGGGCAGGCGAAAGGGGTCGCGTCTCCAAGCACCATTATGCTTCCCTATTTCTCAGGGAAGTCGTGGTCAAACCGAGCTTGAAGTTTAGTAAGATGCGCACTGAGGGTTTTTTTCAAGTCACTTTTGGCCGCGGTGTCCAGCTGCTGTCAAGCATTGGGAAACATGTCCAGTCTGTATTTGGATAAATGATTTACCCACAGTGTGATTTTTTTTCTTGAACTCAGCGATTTTGTCGGTCTGTTCAAAAATATGGTGTCTTCTTCCTTGCATAGACACGTTTAATGCGTTGAGGTGCTCAAACACATCAGCAAGATATGCAACTCGTGCCAGCCCGATTTCGTTGTCAAACAGTTCAGCATATGGGGAGTTATTCTCTGAGAGGAAGGTGGCGATTTCTGTTTTAAGTTCATAAAAACGTGACAACACCTTACCCCGCGATAGCCAGCGGACTTCTGAGTGATACAACACTTGCATGTGCTCGGAGCCCAAATCTTTACACAGCTTTGAGAAGCAGCGGCTGTTTTTTGCCCTACGTTTTATGTGGTTCACCACTTTGATTACATCTTTCATGGCCTCGTCGAGCACCGGCACCATATCCTTGGCTGCCAGCGCTTCACGGTGCAAAAAGCAGTGGTTTCACGTTGCATTAGGTGCTCTCTCCAGAATTTGCTTCACCAACCGGGAATGTTTCCCGGTCATGGCAGCAGCGCCATCAGTTGTGATTCCCACGCAGTATTCCCAGCTCAGGCCCACTGAGCTCAAATACAAATCCACAGTGTTGAAAATTTCCTCTCCCTTTGTAGTGGTAGGGAGATCTCTGCTGCAGAGAAACGGTTCCTGCACATCACCATCCACATACGTGTTCTCATCACATAAACCAACAAAATAGCATGGTTAGCTATATCGGTGGATTCGCCCATCTGCAGGGCATAGTAGGGGCTTGCTTGGACGCGGGCTGTGGTCTGTTCTTTAATTATTACACAACAGCTCCTGAATACCTTGAGCTACACATTATCATTGGACAGCGGTTATGGTTTTCAGCCTGTCTGCCGCTGATTGGCCCGCAGCACCTCTCCTCACCATATCTCCATGGGCTGCAGGTAAAATAAGCTCTTCTGCTATTGTGTGGGGTTTCTTGCCTTCGCAATTGCGGTGAGCTACGTGGGTTCAGAGGCACGGAGAGAGCTTCCTTCTTGTTTGGAGCAAGACGCGTGTCAGACACTTTCTGTGAAGTCCTCAGCTTCTGGAGGTGTCTTTGAAAAAACTCCACCGGCTTGTCTTTACATGCAGGATGTTTAGTATCCAAATGGCGCTTCAGTTCTGATGGTTTCATGCTCTCATTTGCAAGCACTTCACTACATATAACACACTGGGGTTTCTGTCCCTTATTATCCTCAATGAACGAAAATCTGCATTTTAAATACAGCGGGTCATATTTACGCAACACAAACCTAAAGTGAGCGTCAATCAAATGGCAGTTACCATGGCTAGCGCCAAAGCGGCTGCACGTGTCTGACGCGTGCCTTTCAAAATAAATACTTTTTCAAAATTAAAGACATGTCAAACATCAGATGCGCATTAAATATTATTGACTTTTTTTGACCAGCTGTCCGCGACCCATCCAGAACGGGTCTGCGACCCACTTTTGGGTCACGACCCACCAGTTGAGAACCACTGCTCTAACGTATCTGTTATCAACTGTGGTTTGTTAATCTCGCATTCTGTTGGAATCCACCCTGACTAAATTTGGCTTCTGAGAAACCCTCATCAGATATCTTATTAGTACGCCTCATCACTAAATCCATCCACACACGTTAGTTGTGCTGCTATTGTGATGAATAACAAAAAGCTGTTCTCACGAGAGGAAAATGAGATGGAAACCAGCGGCTAACCCCTGGTCCCCTGGTGGGGACGACATTATCTGAGACAGAGTGGGACCTGGCTCTGTCAGACGTCTGTCTGCTCTGACAGACTTCTGCTGTGGATCTGCATTTGGGGGGGTGGGGGTGGCTGTGTGATTAATGGCATCAACTGATCCATCTTGAATTTCCCTCTCAAAAACAACACAGGGTTGATGCATGAGAGAGAGAGAGAGAGAGAGAGAGAGAGAGAGAGAGAGAGAGAGAGAGAGAGAGAGAGAGAGAGAGAGAGAGAGAGAGAGAGAGAGAGAGAGAGAGAGAGAGAGAGAGAGCCGTCAGGCCCACTTCTTGTGTGTTTGTTGAAGGACAGAGGCACCTGCAGAGCTTAATGTTGGTCAACATGTGCGAGGAGATGTGTGACCGAGAGAAAGAATGAGAGCAAAAGAGAAGAGAGAGAACAGAATAATCTCAGGACGGCGTCTCTAATCCTGCCTGCTGGCCAACGGTTGGCTGGTGATGTAACAGCGAGAAGACAAAAACAGTGAGGAGGAAAACATTGATAAAAACATCACCAGCGTCTCCCAACAGGATGGTGATCTGAGGAGGCGGGAGAACGCAAGAGGACATGGACCTGCTGACAAAGAGATTCTGAGCAGGTGTACACGCTTGTCCTTGGCCAGGTGTTGGCCTGCTCACCAGGTGGGAAACACTCCAGAACCACAGCCTCTGGTGCCTCTGCATGGACCAATCAAGACCCTCGTTAGAGAGAGCCTGACCTGCCTGGCTAGTGTTATACAGTCTCTATACCACCCGCCCCCCCCACCCCACCCCCCCCCACACACACTACACCACACACCACACCCAGACACACACACACACACAGTCACACACACACACACGACACACACACACACACACACACACACACACACACACACACACACACACACACACACACACACACACGCCAATGAATTCCAAGGAGAACTGGTTTGTTAAATGAATGAGGACCAGAATTTGTCCCTGGATGGTCTGACGTCATCGGAACAGATGGATGGTGGTCACACACACACACACACACACACACACACACACACACACACACACACACACACACACACACACACACACACACACACACACACACACACACACACACACACACACACACACACACACACACACACACATTTTAACTGCAAAAAGTGAATGTAAACATCACGTATTTCACCGGTCAAAATGGCATTTGCCAACCCAAGACACAGAGGCTCCACTGGGTTCCAGACCTAAAAGTAGAAGGTGTGAAAGACCCTTGATTCCGGTCAACAGGAGGAGTGTCCACATGCTATTGGTTGGTCACTGTTCCATGTGACCTGCCCCCGTACCATGTGACCTGCCCCTGTAGGGCCTTCTATTGGCAGACACCAGAGGGACAGAGGGACACCAGCTGGGACCAGATGGAGGTGTGAGGTGGAGGACCGCTCGAGGTGATGATGCCTTCACCGCCGTCATGACAACCGCCTCAGGGGGAGGAGCCATGGTGCCAGGTGGTCTGCTGTGTGTCTTAGACGTGGACATGAGGACGTGTTGGCCCTTCTCTACCCCAGTAGAGGATAAAGGTTCATGTCCCCCTCATTCAGCACTCTGGAGTGTTGTTTAAACTGCTACTTCATCTCTCATCTCTAATCCTGCAAACTCTTCTTCTGCCTCCTTTGATTCTCCACATCTTCCAGGTATCAGGAAATAGGCCTCCTGGCCCATTGACGAACAGTTTGGACTTTGGTTATTCGTAAATGTTTAATGGAACAGCTTTAAGTTCTGGTTTGGATCGCACAGCACCAACACCTCAGGCTGTTCTGTGTCCTGCGTCCGGATTGGCTAAGAATAGTAGTCATGATCATGTGACTCGCATCTCGATCGAGAAGGCGCAATTGTGGGCATGCGCGCATTTGTGGGGACGCACGCATGCGCCTTCTCGATCGATAATGCTATTTCACACCTATCTAAATGTCAAATCTATCCCATTCCTCCACACATGCTGACCCAAAGAAAGCAATCTCACAGAACACATAGAAGCCATTCTAGCATTAAACACAGGCATACAAACCCACAATAATACAAACAAAGGCATGTACACCCACACTACCACAAACACACCAGATTGACAAACAGACCCACACTAACACACAGAGTGACAGACACACAAGCAGAGAGCAACATAAAGGAAACTTGGACAGAGAGAGAGAGACCCACCGAGAGACACCGAGACACAGCGAGAGAGACAGAGATAGAGAGAGAGAGAGAGAGAGAGAGAGAGAGAGAGAGAGAGAGAGAGAGAGAGAGAGAGAGAGAGAGAGAGAGAGAGAGAGAGAGAGAGAGAGAGAGAGAGAGAGAGAGAGAGAGAGAGAGGCAGAGACACAGTGAGAGAGTCAGAGACACAGCGAGAGAGAGACAGAGATACAGCGAGAGAGACACAGCGAGAGAGAGACAAAGACACAGAGAGACACAGAGCGAGAGAGAGAGAGACAGAGACACAGCGAGAGAGACAGAGATACAGCAAGAGAGACACAGTGAGAGAGACACAGAGAGAGACAGAGAGACAGACACAGTGGGAGAGAGACAGAGATACAACGAGAGAGACAGGGACACAGCGAGAGAGACAGAGACACAGCGAAGAGAGAGAGACAGAGAGAGAGAGACAGAGACACAGAGAGAGAGAGAGCGACACAGCGAGAGAGACACAGCGAGAGAGAGAGACACAGCGAGGGGAACGACATTTAGTTAAAGATGAAAGAAACAAACCCTCTAAAAGGCTACATTGTAAAGGTAGGTTTACATTGTAATGGTAGCTTAATGCTGTAATCTAACTACATTGTAAAGGTAACTTTACGCAGTAAGGCTAACTACAGCGTAAAGGTAACTTTACATTGTAAATTATCCAACAGACATCACAGGGTCGAACCACAGGACTTAAGACAACAGGGCGATTCTTGTTCAGGATTAGAAGGATTACTGCAAATGGAAACACAGACGGAGGCATAAACAGCCTTGCAGAATCTTGAACACATCTACCCAGGCTGAGAGGTCATCCACTGGAGCGTTACCGGGTCTCTGTAACATCTGTTCACCTACTTCCTGTCAGCTGGAGACCAGTTAACAGTCCCAGTCTCTGACTGTAGACCGGTTTACAGTCCCAGTCTCTGATTCCTATCAGCTGTAGACCAGTTAACTGTCCCAGTATCTTGAGTCCTGTGAGCTGTAGACCCGTTAACAGTCCCAGTCTCTCTAAGCTGTAGACCAGTTAATAGTCCCAGTCTGAACAGTTAACAGTCCTAGTTTCTGAGTCCTATCAGCTGTAGACCAGTTAACAGTCCCAGTCTGAGCAGTCAACAGTCCCAGAGACAGTAGAATGAGTCCATGGCAGAAACCATGGACCAAACCACACAGACAAGGTTTTTCATCTGAAGGCTTGCTGCCGACGCTGCTACCAGACCAGCGGTTGACCACTGACCGTCCATCTCTCTCCACAAGGCCAGCGCTTGACCTTTGACCCTCCGTCTCTCTCCACCAACCCAGCAGTTGACCTCTGACCCTCCATATCTCTCCACCAGACCAGCAGTTGACCTCTGACCCTCTATCTCTCTCCACCAGACCAGCGGTTGACTTCTGACCTCTGACCCTCCATCTCTCTCCACCAACCCAGCAGTTGACCTCTGCCCCTTCGTCTCTCTCCAGCAGACTAGTGGTTGACCTCTGACCCTCCATCTCTCTCCACCAAGCTAGCGGTTGACCTCTGACCCTTTGACCTCTGACCTTTGAGTTCTGTATGCCGACAGCCTCAATCAGAGACGCTCTTCTCACCTTCATCCTCGTTAATCTGTCCATCAAAGGTAAATGTAATTACACAACTATCTCCCTCCTTCTCCACCGTCCCTCACGATATCTCTCTCAGTGGTCACCTCCGCACAGTTCAGTTCAGGGCTTCATTTGCATGGGAGATGTCCATTCACACTGCAGAGCACGAGGTAATCTCTCTAATCCTGATTGACTGGAGGAGAGAGGAGCAGAGTCCTCTACCCAGCAGAAGGGGCCATCGACCAATCGGATTCCACCGCATCCTGTCAGTCAGCTGTGACCACCACACACACATACACACGCACCACACACACACACGCACAGACACACACACACAGCTACAGGCTAATTGACACGCCATCACTCTAGGTTTCTGTCTTCTGACGGTTGCTCCCATCCCAGCTCTGCTCAGAACCCCAGGAGCCCAGATTAGAGTGAGGCCGCCGTGAAGGAGAGAGGGGAGAGGGAGAGGGACAGAGAGACAGAGACAGACCGAGACCGAGACCGAGAGAGAGAGCGAGAGAGAGGGAGATGGAGAGAGCGTACTGGCTTTGGGCCCAGTAGGTGAATCCATCTCTCTGTTATCAGACTAATAATTGGTTTTCCGGCCTTTACCCTCTGCCAGCCCCCCCCGCCCCCCCCCCCGCGTACCCCCCTCCCCTCCCGTCGACCCCCCCTCCCTCTCCCCCTCTCCTGTGTTACCTGACTGCTTCTACCCACGCCATCTCTCTCTCTCTCTCGCTTTCTCCATTTCTCTCTCTCCTTTTCTCCATCTCTCTCGGTTTCTCCATCTCTCTCTCTCTCTCTCTCTCTCTCTCTCTCCATCTCTCTCTCTCTCTCTCTCTCTCTCTCTCTCTCTCTCTCTCTCTCTCTCTCTCTCTCTCTCTCTCTCTCTCTCTCTCTCTCTCTCTCTCTCTCTCTCTCTCATCACAGCAGAGAGAGTGAGCAAGAGAAAAGGGGTGTGGCTACAGACGTGCTGATTGGCCGGCTGTGCATGAGAGAGTGCACGTGTCTCCAAACAAAGAGACAAAGAGGGAGATTTTGTTAGAGGGCGTTTAAGTTCTGCCCACACACACACACACACACACGCACACACACACAAGCACACACACAAGCACACACACACAATTTGCTGACTCAGCATATTCGCGGTGAGAGAGCGAGGTAGAGAATGAGATATGAGAGGAAGACAGACAGAAGGACAGAGAATCGGGACGGAGA
>OLKM01004532.1:0-21744 GCA_900291075.1 Melanogrammus aeglefinus | reverse complement strand
GAGGGTTGAGAAAGCAGACTTTTCAAAGATAAAGTCCTTATAATGACCTGTAAAAACAAGTTAAAAACAAAACCTGAGTCGGCTTTGCGAAAAAACTCCTGTTCTTGATCAGGGTTCGTGTTAATATTTCCAAAATTGTGTGGCAATCCCTTCACCCCCTTACTGACTTATCAAACACCCTATGCCATCAGGGCCTTAGAAAAGATAGGCCCCTCCCCTGTGTCCCCCCCCAGTTCCCAACTAACTGAACCACTCTTACTTTCTATTCTCTTCTCCAGATTATTTTTAAATTACAAAGTAATGCAATGGACTTCCTTTAAAACATTACAGTTAATCAGATGTAGGCAGTGATGTACTCGATTATAATCCACTAGTCTACTTATTAATTGAACTGATATAAAACAGACATAATCTGTCACATATACTAAAATTATTAAATAGATTAAAATGTCTGCCACGATCATTGCTGGTATAGTTTAATGTGACAAAAAACAATCTTCGTAAAAGTAACAAGTCTAATCAAAGAAAAACACAATGCCTATACATACGAATAAACAAGATTTGACATGATGAGCACAATATAATCACTTCTATTCGACCTCAACCAAATGATTTTGCAGTCTTGTGGCTTCACATATCCCTGTTATTGTCATTCGTGGAGTAGAAGTGTGAGAGTTGTGGTTAGCGTTTCTCAGAAACATGATCACAGTTGGTGGTGAGAACTTGCTATAGGTTTTTGGTCGGAAGCAGCAGATCACATCATTTTGCGAGGACAGTCTAGACTCTGAGAATGAACATAGACCCGGTCCCCAATAAACGCCACTTCTTAGTGCACTACGAGACCCTACGTTGAGACTTATTCAAAGTAGGTTGCCTATGGCTTGGTTCCTGCAACGGTCTCTTTATCTTCTCAGGAAACACTCCTTACGTCGTTTCGTGCAAGGTTGCTGTCCAGAAAGAAAGTGCTGGGAATCGATTGCTTCAGAGTTAGATTTTCCATTTCATGCGCCATGCACAGCTCATATTAAAATATTGATGTATTTGCGAATAACAAACCATTGCTCGAAATCATTCTAGTCGCCTAAACATTAGTACAATCAAATGAATGGAAATTTAATTTCAAAATATCAATTTTTGGGGGGCTTGGGGGGCAAAAATTTGGGGGCAAATTTTTTTTTTTTTGTTCCAATTTTAACATAAAAGTGACTTTTGCAAGGTTTTGAGGAATTCCATTGGAGATTAAGGGTGCCACCTAACACATGAACTTTGGCAAATTTCGAAAAAAAGTGCAAATTTTTAGGTCTAAGGCCAAAAGGGTTGGCCTGAAATGTTGATGTGAAATTATACGTAACATGTTCTATAGGTTATCAAAAGTTAAAAGTTTTTTCAGAATTCAATTTTTCAAAGATTCTCCATTCATTGTCCTTATAGACAAAATGAATTGGAGGTCAATGGACATTGTTCACGTGGCCTTACCTGAATTGCTGCAGCAATTGATGGATGTTCACCACACATATAAAGTTTAATGACTTTATTGTTAAACACAAGGGCAATACTGACACACTTACACAAGAACAAACCCTCTTCTAGTGGCTAGCTCACTGGAAAACTAACAGGGCCTAATGGTAAGGAGCTGACACTAACTAAAACTTAAAACGTTAATTGCTCAGTCTGTACCAGAGTGGTGCTTCCAATGAGCAAACATCACCAGGGAGAAAGAGAGAGGAATTGGAACCTGAACCTAGCCAGTGCGTCGCCGCTCGATATTGTCTCCCACCCGCACGGCAAGAGTAACCTCCTATTTCAGGATTAGCTTGCATTTTGCAGCCGACGAAGGTTTGGCTGGTGCGTGTCGGTCCATGTTCAACTGTCTGCAGCACATTCTGAGGTGCTGGCTCCTTCCTTGCCACTGCAACGAAGTCGGATGTGAGCTTTGATGCCACGTTCGGCCACAGTCATTGACACGTTCATTGCACGTACATTGACCTCACTTTTTTAATGCACTTGGTCGCCCATTCCTTCACATCAAGAATACAATGAATTCTTGATCAATGTGCAGCTGGTGGCATCCCAAACAGCCAATCCTTATGGCGAGGTCAAGCCAATGCTGGTTGGTTGGCAAAGGGTGGAAACTTTGGCTTGCCAAAGCAGTGTCAAGCGCTGCTCAGGGATGTGCATGGGGAGATCAGCGGGCTTGTGCTCCAAGATCGCTCTGGCAAGTGCACGCTTGTCATCATTGGGCACCTTGTGCTTGAAGAGAGCTAGGGTAGCATTCTCACCTGTCAGATACCGGGATGCCTCTCCAGCGCCTTGATCGCTGATGCTGCAATGCCCTCATCTACAGCCTTGTATGCGCTGCAGGTTGGTGGTAGAGTGTTCAGGTCATTGCCAGGCAGCATCTACAGCTTTCTCGCAGGTTCAACCACCAATTTTCAATAGATGTGTGTAATAAAATGGCAAATGCCCCGAATGCTCGGGCACCTGCTGCCGTGTGGTGATTTGGCCCTGGGGAAGCAACGCGATGTGCTGCTCCATCAAAAGCCAGCTTGAGAGTATAGAGCAGTCTTGGCCATCCATCCGTGGCCTTGTTGGAGCGCTCCCGGTCGTTGGAGGGTCAACTGCAGTCTGCCTCTTCACCATCTGCATCCAGAAACAAAGGACACAGCTGCACAAACCTCATGGTAGTCACCTCGCTTTGTGGGTCTGTGACTTCTGTGCACCTGGACCAAGTTCAGCACGTAAATGCCAGGATTGGTTGCTCAGTTGTTGCGGGGAATGTTGCGGGACCATGTGGCATGCTGGATTCTGTGGCAACAGCGTTTTCCATTCTCTCTCAGATGTGATGAACAAGGTAACCTCTGGCCGACCGTGATGTCTCCACCTTCAGGTCTGTGAAAAACCTGATTCAGGAGGACCTCACCGCATATGGTGCCGCACCCAGACCAAAGCAGTGGTCGGCCAAGTGAGAGCTGTATTTGCAATGCAAGCTGCTGTGAGATGGCCGGGGTTTGACGCCAGTGGTTGTCAATGCCATGTTGGACAAACCTGCGTCAGCGCAGCACCGAGTCCTCAGCAACTTGCATTGTCAACCGGGCAATGATCACTCCACCATGCCTCATTGGTCTTGCTTCTTATACGCGGGACACCAAGCAGTTTCAGCCGCTCCTGGTATCTCCAACACCACTGTCAGACGTCCTCCAACTGGCGCACATTGGTGAGCATCGGTGGTGTTAACTTGCTGTCCAGTGTAGGGTGCACAATGGAGGGTGTGCCACTGGCTTGTGCTGTTCCCTCACTGATTGTCTCAGCACTTTGCGTCTTGCTCGGTCAGCTGTTGCGTAAGATGCAGGAGAGTTGTGTACATTCCACCGCCTGAACTCTGCACAAGGCCACGCATGAAGGCAGCCTGTTGCATTGGTTGACATCTTCCAACCTTGTAGCCAGTGACACGACACTTGGTCGGCTAAGGATGTCATGTGGAATGAAGACGTTTTTTCCACTCTTATGCTTGTGGGATGGTTCGCCCTCAGATGGGTGGATAGACTGTGTTAGCATCCTCCTCTGACTCCTCATTACTTTACGATCCCAGATGGCATTGCCGTCATCTCTCTCAGTCCTTTTCACAGCGGGACTGCTGCTGCTGGCGCAGCCTTGACGCTCCTCTCGCCGCTTTCACCTTGAGCTGCGCTTTCTTGTCCAATACACCAAATGTGGCCACTCTGTCAGTCGTTCATCTGGGCAAGAAAGCTATGTCTTCTTGGTTATTCAATCAGCTTTTTCAATTTTTGGAGGCCACAGCGGAAATGTGCATCAAGTCTGCACTCCGTTTTCTCCAATTGTTTCGCCGTATTCTCATTGGAGCGCTTGCCTGGGAGATTTTCGGCAGTTTGTTGTTAGCATTGACTAAGTCTACATCTTGTGCCACGCACGCTTGTCGCTCAACATTGGGATGTGGCTTTCTTATAAAATTGCCGCACCTGTCCAGGGACAACCTTGGCTGTTTCCCAATGTCAAGGAAGCGCTCAACGAGCGTACCTTTTAGGACGGCACGTACATAGAACGCAGACAAGCACTGTTCCATGTTGAGGACACTCGAAATTGAAGCCATTTTTGCGTCCTTCGTTTTGAGATTCCGAAGATTTTTCAAGGATGATCGATGGCATCCTGATGAGCACCAAATACCACAATCCTGTGCGTGCACTGCGCGGATCGTGAAAATGGGCAGAGCAATACACGTTCCAATGTAAGTGAGTATTAGTTTTCAGAAATTGTTGTGCGTATTGCTTTTTATAGATTCATTGTGTTAATGGCAAATAATCAACTTGTTGCCACTTTTCAAACGTTTGTGCAAACTTAATGATACCGTACGTGATGTATGTTATACTATATATATATATATATATTATATATATATAAATAACTATATTATATATTATATATAATATCATCATTGCTTCCATGTGTATTCAGAAGTGCACATGTGGTTTACAAGCGGAACGCAGTATTAAAAAGAACGGAAGCGGAAGCCATCCACACTAGCAAGTCGTTCCAAGTCGGAACAAGGAAGCACTCGAGCTAGCACTCTCCATAGTAGGACGCGACTAGCAAGGTACGTGCGTCCTAGCAAGGCTGCAGCCTGTCACATTGGTAAACAGCCCTTGCTGCTTCGAGTACTGCGACACACACTCATCATTGCACTCGCACCATGGTTTCTTGGCAGCATGCAGCGTAAGATCTGACGGACGAGTTTGGCAGTTTGGCCCGGTGATGATGCCATCCCTCTCACTGGTGATGCTAGGGCCCAACCAAAGACCAGGCTGCGGCTGCTAGTCTGTGGCAGGTAGACTGGTGTGGTGAGCCAGTCATCTTAGGAGAGCTAGATCCTGGGGTGTGTTTGCAGTGCCTGAGAATGAAAAAGGATAGGATATGTTTAAAATCATCATATCTTACCAAACTTATTATCACATAATCATGATGCGATATAACCATTCTTGCTATAAGCCTCAAATTTTGCCTGTTCTAATTTCTAACTTCACATACTTACTGTTACATCACTACCGAGTTAGCTAGCTGTGCTTGCAAATTATACTTGGTATGTAAAATGTTAATTTTACTGTAAAAACTTACAATGCTACTCTCAATAAACATGAAGACATCTATACTCTGAATTATGACATTGTCTACTCTAAGAATACTGTTTGATGTTTTAGCTTAATAGCCTAGCTAATATAGGGTATCCGCGGGTCATTCCGACATACCGCCACTCCGACATTGACAGTCTAATTGTCGTAATGCGCGGCACTTTCCAATTGATTTGAAAACGTCCCCACCACTCCGACAATTGTTTCCATTGTCGGGCAATTGGCGGTACTTTCCTTTTTTGGAAACGTTCCGCCATTCCCGACTATAGGTTCATTAATGTGTAGGTTATAATGATCACCGCCTCCCTGCCTGCCCATCTCTCTCCTCTAACAGCACTTTGACTCTGGTCAACGCCCTTGTCACATCCATCTCGATTATAAAATGCATTATTATTATTATTATTATTATTATTATTATTTATTTTATTATTATTATTATTATTATTATTGGCGCTGTGCTACTTCATTTGCAGCTGTGGTCGAGAGAGCTAGAGAGTTTAATGGAGAGAGGGACCGCCTCCGCCGGTGAATTCAGATCAGTGATGATGTTGTTTTTTATTGTATTCACAGTGGGTTTACAGTGGCCTACGTTCAACAGAATCAGTGGTTCTCATGGGGGTCCTGGGACCCCTGCATATTTTTTGATTTCTCCTGTAGCCTGCCGGGTCTTGCTCAAAGTTTAATTATAGACAAGTTGATCTGCAGACGCACAGTGGCATGCGTAACACATATTGTGACTACTTCGTGTGTTGCTTATTTTTTTTAAAGTTACCTTTCGTTTCCTTTTTGATTTTTGTGCGTATTTATGGAGCCGTCCCTGCGTCCATATTTGTGTAAGCCTTTTTTACCATGAGTAAAATTGCCCAAAGGTGTTGCAACAACTTGTAGTGATCCACTGGGTTTTGCCAGGCCAGCTGGGTAGTTGATTTTACAGGGTTTGCTCCCCCGGTTTCATTTGTGTATTAGGCCAGTGGGAAATGATCAATATATCCTTTGTGGGTTTGCGCACTGGGACGTCGCGACCTTTAATGAATGAATGAATGTTTCTTTTTGTGCTGTAAGTTGTGTGCGTAATGCGTAAAAGTGCATTAGTGGGACGAGGGTTTAAATTGGAGAAGTGACGTGGTGGTGAGAGGGGAGGAGAGTGATTATTTTTCCTGGTGGATTACCCCTGTGGATCATAAAGGCCCGTTTGGGACAACGCACGGCCGGGCCCGTTTTCCAGCCAAGCGGGACGAGGGAGAGAGGACTGGTGTGGTCACCTCGGCGGAGCCGCGGCGTCTCTCGCCCGTGTGGACAGTAGGACAAACAAACTCTCTCTCACTCACCCTCACCACGCGTCAACTCACACACGCACGCACGCACACACGCACGCACGCACGCACGCGCACGCGCACGCACGCACGCACGCACGCACGCACAACACACACACACCACACACACACACACACACACACACACACACACACACACACACACACACACAACACACACACACACACACAACACACACACATGCTCGCGCACCCACACACACACACTCATTCCCACTCGGACTTAAGTGACGGGTCCAGGAGGGAGGGGGTGGGGGGGCTTTCGGGTTCTGTTGATCTGTGTGTAATTGTTTATTATATGCCGCCTGTGATGGGCGTGTTTTGGTTCAGTGAATACAGAGACTCATACTAAGTAGCGACTTTGATTATTGCTTCCCTGGACGCACCAGTAGCGCGAGCCTATGTCCGCCTGCAGCAGGACTGCGTTGTGCCAGTTCCTCGTATATCCTTATTGTAAGGGAAATTGTTACAAACTGACATCGGAGTGTGTGATTGTAAATGGCGAGACTTTGTGTTTTGTGTTTATTTTATAAGCTTTCACTGACTGTATCGCATCCGTACAGTCTTAAAACATGAAAAAAAGAAAGAAAAAAAAGCCTTGTCGGAATGGCAGGACGTTTGCATGTCGGAATGGTGGTATGTCTGAATGGTGACATGTCTGAATAGTAGAATGTCGGAATGGCGATATGTCGGAGTGGCAGCATGTCGGAGTGGCAGCATGTCGGAGTGGCAGCATGTAACCCTAATATAAATAGCTAACTGTGGTTAGCAAACTGTTGCTAGCTAACGTTACCTAGATGTAATGAGCTCCAAATCCTGTAAACATAACTTAAAGGACTTATGATAAATAAGTATACAAAGACACAACTACAGATATGATAGTAAAATGTAACAATACATACCCAACACAGAAAGATCACCTCAAACAGAAAGATCTCCTCAGTTTTCTTGAGCTGTAATATTGTTTACCTCAGATCTCCATGGCGACCATTGAACACTGAACCCACTTTATCCAACAAAAACAGATGTGCGGTGGCAGCCCTAAATCATCATGTACTGGAAAAATATTTTGCATGTGTTGTTTCTACATATATTGGAACACTTTTAGCACCCAGCCATATCAAAATTCAAGAATTGTGTTTTTTGATGCACCCTATTAGCATGGCCTACACTGATACAAAAATAAATAGAATATATAAAATCAGCGGAGGACATTGAGGCAATTACATCCTTAATTTAAACAAACTTGGAATGAACAATTAAACAACTTGCACATTCTATTTTGTGCTTGTGTTTTTCCAGCAATTATTTTCTTCATGAATGACTTAAAATCATCGGTGAAACACAACACTGGCAATGTGGAAGTTCCATGCTGCGCAAACGGAAATTTCTAAAGGTTACTGTACAGTGGCAGGGGCTAGCGTCAGGAGCTGAAACATCACTACGGGCCATAGACTACTGAACTTAAGCTACTTAGCTCACCACTATAACACTTTTTAACACCTTATAACTTGCCACTTTATAACTTGCCACTTTATACCAGTCGGCATCTGGATAAACACGTCTGTTTACAATTTACATTTATTTAGTTTTGCATTTAGGTCTCTGCTCTCCTACTTGTGTTCCTTTTATGCACTTACTTTTTTATTATTATTTATTATTATTATATTTATTTTAATTTTTTTATTATTTTAAGTCTCAGCATTCCTACTTGTGTTTCTCATATAACTTTACGTTTCTCTTATATTGCACTGCTGGAGGAGCCCAAGACTAAAAAATTCATTGCCAGCGATTGCTCTGTAATTGTTGTGCAATATAACAATAAAAACATCTCGAATCTTGAATCTTGGTAGCTTCTACGAAGGTTCTATGAGCGCTTCAGACCAACCATACCAACGAACAACGTACAAAAGAGAATCGTAGCAAACAAGGTTTCGGGAAACACTTTACACTTTAAGGTAGAATTTAAAGCGGAAAACGAATGACATAGTGTCAGTGGTTGGTAGAGTACTGAAGATCTATAGCCTACTCAAGTAAAAGTACAATTACTTCCTTGAAAATCTACTTCAGTAAATAGTAATATATCTCAATTTGAAAACCTACTTAAGAGAAAAAAAGTACTTTGTTATAAAGTTACTTAAATTACAAGTTACTTTTGTTATTGGAGTGCGTGTATCAGTGAAAAAATACATAACGTGTGTGAGTGAGTGGAGGGAGAGAGGAAAAAGAGTTGCACTCTTAAAACATTTTCTTGAACAAGTTGCTTCATTGTGTGTATTGTTCATTAAAACATACATACAACAATTACTTACAACAAAAAATGTCATTTAATTTTTTAAACAAATTTACACAAAAAACATAAAATTAATTTCAGCTCTGTGCATATGACAAAAGGCAAGAGTTTTGTAGGAACACAACCAATGAAACACTAACCAGGCAGGCTTTGTCTTCACGCGATTGCGATCCAGCCTACGCATAGCATGCACGCACACTCACAGCCAGACACAACAACTACGAACAAGTGCTAGAGTGGTCTAAAGAATACAGAGCCTGTGTAACATAGTATCTTTAGAATTATATAAACTCTACGTGGACCATAACCTCGCCGCACCCCCTGCCAAAATTATCGACATCCACGTCGTTTCTAGTCCTCGGTCCCAACTTAACTGTCTACTTTTTTTTACTCATTTGCGTTACTTGTAACGCGTTACTACCCACCACTGTGTAGAGTTAAGAAGACTTTAGGAAAGTTTCGGGAAACCAGGCCCAGAATGTTTTCTCAGCTGAATTCATTGTTCAACCAAAATGTTATTAAATGACTGTATGTAGCTCAGAAATCCCCCCAAGGAAAATGAGAGTCCCTGAGTTAGAGGAATATGTTGGGTAGAACTTCATCCTTCAAGTGGCTTGCATTCACACAACCGGTTGTAGCACATCTCGATAGGTTGAACATATGGGACAGAACACCGGAACAGAACACTAGCTATCGTTTCAGGGTTGTGACACAGATCAACCAGACGTTTACAAGAACCAACTGGGGTTTGATTCGACTGGAGGGAACAGTTGGGAAAGTCCTTTGCGCAAGCATAGAACCCTGAGGGAACACAGGGCTGAGGGAAATGCAGGGCTGAGGAACGTAGGGCTGAGTGAACACAGGGCTGAGAGAATGTAGCATTGAGTGAACGTAGGGCTGAGGGAACGGATCGTAGGGTTAGGGAACATAGGGCTGAGGGAACGGTTAAGGGAACGTAGGGCTGAAGGAACGTGGGGCTGAGGGAACAGTTAAGGGAACGTAGGGCTGGGGGAAAGTAGGGCTGAGGCAACAAACGGCTGCGGGAACGGGTCGTAGGGTTAGCGTATAGGGCTGAGGGAATGTAGTACTGAGGGAACATAGGTCTGAGGGAATGGATCGTAGGGTTAGGAAATATAGGGCTGTAGGGCTGAGGGAACGTAGGCATGATGTTGGGACGGTGTGTTGGAAATTATCCCTGGCTTGTGGCCAAGTCCATGCGCTGCAGCAGGCAGCTCCGGAAGCTCCCAAGTACTATACTAGGTCTCCAATGTGCAGATAGTGGTGAGAGAGAGGGAGGGACTTTTGAGGGATGGTAAGCTTGGTTTAAAAACACGCCACATTTCAGGTCTCCTGTCCATCAATTTGGGTTTTGTGTTGGTTGAGGCGGCCACTGGGGTTGAGGTTTCATTAATTTAAATGAATGAAGCTTTTCATCTTTAGGTACGTTAACACCAAAAAATAAGGCCGAATTGATGAATGACGTTTGCGCAAATATTTTTATATCTATATTTATATCTATAATAAATCTATATTATATAATATTGCCAAAAGCTGTGTGCGCCTCCGGATGATATTATGAACCCTAAACGACAGCGTTGGGTTCTCCGAAGTCTTTGGTGCTTCTGCAACAAGTAAAGACTTGTAGTGCTGGTTATCTCGGCCATGGTTGAGAATGAATTGGCAGAAAAAAACTGTAGTCCTGACATCGACAGGGAGCTCGTTCCACCATTGCGATGGCAAAACAGGAAAGAGTTGGGCCTTTGTTGTTGGACTTTTGCTTGCTCTTAGCAATAGTGGTACCAGGCGTCCAGCTGAGATTGTAGAACAGAGCGCCCCAGCTGGGTTGTGCGGTCTGACTAACTCTTAGAGGTAGGCAGGGGCAGTTCCATTGACCGCCTTGTAGGCCATTTGCATTATCTTGAATCAAATGTGTGCTACTACAGGGAGCCAGTGGAGGTGACGGAAAAGGGGGGTACATGGGAGAATTTTGGTAGGATGAAGATGAGGCATGCTGCAGTCTACGGTGCAAAAGGTTTGATCGCGGAGGCAGGGAGTCCAGCCAGGAGCAAGTGGTCGAGGCGGGAGATGACGAATGTTTGGACAAAGAGCTGAGCTTCTTCCCTCTTGAGGTAGGACCACATCCTGTTGATGTGATTACAGAGCCCAAGGATCTGTACAGAGCCTTGAAGGAAACCAGTTTCATGAGTGCAGGGTTTGGAGAAGGAGCCATTCCATGTGATCTGATAGATGTGATTCGTCAGGTAGGATATGAACCAGGATAGCGCAGTTTCCAAAATTTCGAGTTCGGCGTGAGTGGCGAGGAGGATCTGGTGGTTCACGGTTTGAAACGCCGTGGACAGGTCGAGGAGTGTGAGAACTGATGAGAGGGACGAGGCTCTGGCAGCACGGAGTGACTCTGTTACCAAGAGTAGAGCTATCTCAGTGGAGTTTACAGTCTTGAAGCATGTCTGATGAGGGTCAGGCAGATTGTTTTGTGAGAGATAGGAGGACAGTTGGTTAAGGATGGCACATTTTAGTGTTAGAAAGTTATGAAAGAAGAGATACCGGTCTGTACTTATGGATGTCAGTGGTGTCAAGGGTCTTTTCTTAAGGAGCCGCTTGATTCTGGCAGTCTTGAAGGATGATGGAATAAGGCCTGAAGTGAAGGCGGGTCGGAGTTTATACCTATATACAAATTTTTCGTCCTTTCTGGTCACATGCAATATGTTGTATCCGACATCAAAAACATTTTATCAGTGCATTTTGAGTAGAACATTTTAGTTACCGGGTTTTGTCAGGTCCATATAGTACCCTACCGTCCCAGGGTCTCTATCCTCTGGCATCTCTGAAGACGGGTCGCTTTATATCTTTTTTTATTTTCAATGATCAGATCAAATCGGATTTCAGCGCACATTTCCTGGGTCCATTAGGGTCTGCAACGTTTTTTTCCTGGACCCGTAAAAAAGCTTTAGAAGGAGGGGGCAATACATTTGTAAATGTTCACAGCTTGGCTACACAGATCAGGGAGGACCTCTAACCGCCCACAACGGTTTCCAGAATAAGGTAATAGGGAGTAGTTAGTAACTAGGAGACGCAGCATGCCTTGAGTAAGAAGTCATCGCTCGCTACTGTCAGATGCAAATCAATGTAGCAAAGTGCATTTTGTTAAACATGCTTAAAAAGTGCATGATTGGCCACTCATACAACGCATGACAGGGGATAGATGCCGGATTTGTAGGTTATATAAGGATTGAAAATGTTTCCTTTTGTGCCATTATAAATCCAAAAGGTCAATAGGTTGGTAGGCTACCAGAGAATACAGTTGGCTATGTGTGCTTTGTATGTCGGTGCTTTTGACCAAATACAACAAACCGGGTGTAAAGAGGAAGATAATGATATAAAGAGAAAAAATCCCTTGATGGATTGAGTTGTGGGTGGCCGCGTTTTATTCTTGAAATTTGTTTGACTGAATGCAGTAGTGCAACAGTACAGATGTAACATGGTGCAGGTTTAAGTGTTGCATTACTTCCACGCAGAGTTGTGCTTAAAGCTGTACAGCTGTACAAGCAAGTTTGAACAAAACACAGGAAATTGCAATGTGTTTATTATTCAGGGTGATCTTGGCACAACATGAAAATACATTTTAATTTTAGATGTAGATAACTAATAAAGTAGAAATTATTAACCATGAATTTAACCATTATTAACCATGAACACTGTATATGATAAACATGTATTTTATTCACTACATGACATTAGTCAGAGTGTTGATGGCATTCACAGGTTCAAGTAATTTAAGAAAAACTGCTAAACATATAACTTCATTCATTATTTCTGCCTAGCCTGAGGAAGATACTTAAACAACAGTTAGCTCCAACTTTACTCTGATTTCCAAGAGTTCCATGAGGGGTGGTATGGAGTCTAAACTGTGGCTGTGGCTGCTGCCTCCTGATCACAGCACTAAAGTGCAGAAGTGGAAACGTCCCAATCCTTAACTGAACCCTCTATATCCTCGTCCAGGTTCCCCGTCGACGCCCCACCACTCTCCCTCTCCGCCCCTCCCTCAGCCTCTCTGCTCCCCGTCTCTCGGTCCCCGCCGGTCTCTGTGGTCTCGCTCCGGCTTCTCCTTGACTCCCATCCTTCTCCTCTTGTTGAGCCTTCCTCTGGTCCAGTTTGGCCCTCCAGCCCCTCCTGCCATGACCTCTGGTCCTGCTTCAGCGAGGTCCTCCCCACAGAGACCTGGTCCTTTCATACAAGCATGGCAAGCATTTTAGGTGTTGTTTGGTTGATCAACTTAATCAAATATTCGTCTGGTTATCTTTTCCATATTTTCCATTTTATATTAAGGGGAGATCATTATTCTCACCGGTGCAAAGGTTACAGATGTCTTCCTGGCCGTATTTCTAGAATCAGCAGAGAAGATGGTGTTTAATCCTGTATCAGGAGAGTACGTTGTGCATTAACTTCAGAAAGAGTACTTACGTGAAGCCCTCACTCTGTCGGTCAATGTCAAACTTCTCCCTGTGGGGGTCCAACAAATGCTTCTTCATCCTTCTAAACCTGGAAGTCATAGAAAGTTATATATAAGTGGACCACATCAGATGATCCTTTTGTGCTCCTCATTGTTGGTCGTAAAACACTGAGTTTAGTACTACGTTGAATTGAATGCATTGTAATTCAAAGCATGCTTCTTACTTGACGACTGAGAGGGCCACTATCAGCATCAGTACCAGCATGCTTATAGCCAGCAGTACGGCCAGAGCAATGACAGCCACATCAGAGGTGGGGTCGGCTGCTTCCTCCTCCACAGCATATTGCAGCCCCTTCCCAAACACCATCTCCAGCTCCGCCTTCAGCGCGTCTGACTCCCTTCGCAGTATCCTGGGAACCACAAGGCAAATGTGGTGCAAATCCCAGGTGAATGTTACGAGGAAATGGTACTGACAAAATAATGTTTTCAAAACAGTTAAGAGTCCTTAATAAATACTCTCAATTCACATGGTTGAAGATAAACATTAGACATCGTTTTGCCTTCTGTACTAAAGAAAACCTTCGGCCCACATTTAAACCCCTGCTGTAGTAGGAGAAAGGCCTCACCTTTTAACGTCTTCAGACAAAATGACTTCCACTCCGAACATGGCGATGAAGCTTACGTCAGTCTTGGGTTCTTGTCGGGATGTGCGAGAAATGGAAGCTCTGCCATTGGTGTTGGACACCCCGATAACGTCCACAGTCCAGCCAATTATTCTCCCTATTGCACTGGGTCACATCATATAGACTCAGGTCAATCCATGTTTTGTTTTAAACGCTTACCTGCCCAGGTTACAGTTGACAATCATAAAAAAGCATTTTATGTATAGCTACAGTATGTATTCTTCGCATGAAATTAATAACAATAATTACAGTAAAGCCTTATAGCTCCTGTGATGCGAATCCCCCAATGAAATCCATTTTTACTCCTTCTAAAACTCATCACTGTTACAACAAACAAATCTTGTTTGTTTGTTTGTTGTAACAGTCACAGGAAAAGGTGAATGCTTTCCTAATTCACCATCCATGTTGTTGTGTTTGATTCAGTGAAGACACATGTTCACGTCAATAAGAAAAGATAACTGATTTGATGCAATTTACCTCTCCACCTCTGGAATTTTGTTCTCCACTATATTTGCAGCCTGGTTGAGGGAGATGACCACCACATTGCTGCTAAAACTACCCTGCACCTCCACCTGGGGGCAGGAAAACCGGAACACACTGCTTATCGGCACACTGACATATGTGTATATATATATGTGTTCATAAATATATATAAATATAAAAAAAAATATATATATATATATATATATATATATATATATATATATATATATATATATATATATATATATATGTATATATATGACTGAAAGTAAGTTGTTCTTGCTTTGTAGCTTTCTTGCTTCTAAAGAAAAGAAAACAAGCTTTTTAACTGTACAGTAGATGAACATGAATTCTGCAATAAAGCAATTTATGTAGCTTGGAAACCAGGCAAATCTGCGCGCTCATGTTGTGATGTAAGGAGGAGCCTACTTAGGCAGCGCTGTCGAGGCATTTTCATTCACTACCAAGATGGCTGCCACTGATTTGTCGCACGTTTCTTTGCCCTGATTGGTTGTAGGTCTATCCAATTGCGTCCACAGGGCCGTTGGTTACGGCCCTTGGAAATTGAAAACAAACTGAGTGGTTCAAGACTGATATGCATTAGTGATGCTACAGCTTGTGTTTAGTAACGAGATAGACTGCAGGGCTGTTTGTCACCCTTCAAACATTGAGCATTTTTACGTTCTCCAAGCCAATGGAACTGCAAATAAAATGGAGGAATTGATGGCTGCACCAATCCAGTGCCGCTGCTGCTCACACACTAACCCACCTTCACCATGGTGGTGACGTAGAGCCCCCCAGGGTCCATTACTCTCACTTCCACCATGGCGGACTGGCCGGCCAGGGCTTCTGCTGACACCACGTAGAGAAGGCCAGAGGAGCCGTCCACCTCGAAGTAGGGGCTGGCCACCGGGAGACTGTAGAACAGCTTCCCCTGGTCCCCGAGGTCAGGGTCCGTGGCCTAGGGGTGTTTAGAGAATTAAACCCCACGTACTGCCTGCACTACCCTTGCATACAGCCAGGGGTTTATGTACCACAGGTTGAAAAAACACGAGAAGGATGATCTCCTTGATTTGAAACTACTCCTGCTAAAACAGTTTAGCAGTTCAGCAGCTTAGCCATGTATTTCTCTGAGTAGGATACCAACTAGAATTAGATGCTGTTTAGTTTAGTCATGGGATGTTATCAATACCAGATGGTTGAATTCAACAATTACAATGATAAACAAAGAGGTTTTTCCTCTTCTTTGTCAAAACGGCTCTCAGGAGAATGGGCAGAAGTGAAAATCCAGAAGAGGATGAGTCAACAGGAGGCTATACCTGGACATAAACAACAGGGGATTTGTAGAAGGCAATGCTGAAGATCCTGGCCGTGTAGCTGTCCCTGACAAACTCAGGATCCTCATTCACATCCTCAACCTGCACACTGACCTGAGAGACAGAGACGTGTATTTGGTGTCACTTAAATATCTCAATATTGTGTCTTAAACATATTGTCATTATCATACGAAAACTAATAGAAGAAGTGTGGATATCGGTGACCAAGCAGAGGCACGAAGATAAAGTAGCCTGTTATGTCGTTAATACGAATAATATCAACATGAAAAAGACTTTAATCATTGGTCTTACCCCATCTTTTTCTTTGTATGTTGATTTATCGTTTTATATACCAACCCAGTCGTACGTCTTTTTACAAATGATTTCAAAGAAATGTAATGGAACGTACCATTGTGGTGGCTGATGTAGGGGGGACTCTGTTGTCTAATGCTTCTACTTCCAAAATGTACCACTCCTGGCTTTCCTTGTCCAACGCTTTGTTGGCCGTGATGGCCCCATGAGGATTGATGGAGAACATATCTGTGTGTCCGACCAGTGTGTAGTTGACGGTGTTAATGTCGTTTCCTGGAAACGCTTTGACCAACCCCACAGTGGTTCCCTCTGGACGGTTTTCAGCGAGTGTGAAGTTGTAGGAAGAGCTGTCAAAGCTCAGTCCCTCCACTAAAGAACTCATTCTCAGATTGATGTCAACGATGGCTGAAAGAGCAAGTATCAACAATATAACAACACATTAGGCCACACTTGTACACATATTTCTTTATCACAACACATTTCTTTTGGATCTGTGGACAGTCGAAATGGGGAAGACATTAACTCAGACACATTAATGTACCTTTTAAGCATACTGTAGGACATATATTTAGATGCATGTGCATATGTTTTAGGATGGAATAAAGCCAAATTATTGCAGTAAGAGCATAATCCTTGCAAACCCTCCCTACCAACACTTACTATTTTACCATAATACATATGTTTTAACATTAAACTTAAAGGTTTTGGGTAAGATTTGGGAAAGAAAAAGACAGACACCAGAGGAATTTAACCTCAAGAAATGGCTCTGATATCTTCCCTACAGCCCCCTTCTACCCTGGAGACTGACCTGTTGAGTTGAGAGGAGGCTGGCCTTGGTCTCTGGCTATGGCTGTGAGTGTTATTGTGGTGTCCTTGGTAACGCTAGCGAGGTCTGAGGTCAGGACCACTGCCCCAGTCTTACTGTTTATGGATACAAAGGGATGACCTCCTGCAGAGAAGCTACAACACAAGCAAATCAACTCAATGTAGGAGTCAAACCAAAGTCAATCAGATGTTATACAAAAACAACTTGGACTTCACCATCATTTGATTGCATTATAACTGGAATTTGTTCTTCCGCATCTATTCCTACTTCTGTGCATATTTCTGACAACTTCTAAAATAAATGTACTCAATCAGTGACCTTCATCACTTCTGGGACCAATGGCTTCCAGCAGCCTGTGTTTGACAAAGCGTGCCAAGGTTCTAAGGCTTGCTGTGTCCATCCCTCATGCGATGTGCTGTGATACACAAGATGCACCAGCTCTAATTCTGCCCAATTCCTTTTTGTGCTTTATGTTCTTGGGGGTGTGGGTGTGAGGGAAGCCCATATACTGCCATTTGTTTTGATGCCAGCAGCCAACCGACCTGTAGGTGATGAGTGAGTTGTTCCCGGCGTCGTGGTCAGCGGCTGTCAGCCTCAACACCAGGTCCCCTTCTTTGGCGTCCTTCACCAGGAGGCTCTTGCTGTACCTTTCTGCACCAAACTGTGGCACGTTGTCGTTGACGTCGGCCACATTCAGCCTGACAGTAGTAAAGTTCTGGGGAGATTGGAAAGCAAGCAGTGTTAATGTTTGATTGGCTTCACATTTGATGGAGCCACGTGAAGTCACTTGTCTTGATCCACCAATCAGAGAGATTAATTCTGGTCTACTATTCTTACATGTACTTATGCGTGTACGTGAAAGAATAGTCGTCAATATGCAGTATATCTTGAGAAACAAAGCAGGCCAATATTCTAGCTGATAAACTACATAAATGTTAACATATATATCAGGTACAGGGAGTCCCTTAAGACCACAACAGAAGCATATCACCAAAAAACGTAAAGTGAGCACAGAAGTAGCTTTCTGAGGCCACTTTGCCTGCACGGTCAAAATGTATTTCCCTAGCATGACATAGCATCGCCAGAACAATCCGCAAATGGGTATGTGGCCTTCTCAGTTCATCTTTTGATTTCCAGATTTCTTAGATGGAAAACGAAGCCCGTCAGTGGTCGGCTTCTAGGTTGTCTGCGCTCCCATTGGGCATCCCTCTGTACATGTACATCATATCAAACCCGCCTCCTATTAGATCAACAGTGGCGTTTAGGCAGATCTTGGCTATACACATACCAGAGTAAATAATACACAACCTTGCAATTATGTTTGGTTCCCACACTAGTATTTAGAACCAATAGCTCCTTTTCTCCAATGATGTAATGACTTCTCACATATATCAAACTTCACACATATATCTTAAGCCCCCAAGGTGTGTGTAGGTCTGTCTTCCACCATTGATACTATGATATGCTAATGCATTCCTCAGATTGTCCTTGAGACCACCATACCTCTCTCTGGGGTGTGCCCTGGTCTGAGGCCAGGATCACGATATCGTACGAGTCCCTGGTCTCCCGGTCAAGAGGTCCCACAACCAGAAGGGTACCATCCTACAAAAACACACTCATCACACGGCTGGCAACAAACAGCATAGAAATCAACACTGAATATTAACAACCGTGTTTCACAAGAAAAGTGATTGATAATGAATCGAGGCTGTGGGGCGAACATCAGTGGCAGGTTTTCTTAGAGAAAATTAATTTACTATAATTCATCAATATTTTAATACAAATGGCTATGACATGATTTTGAAGATGATGTTTCAAAAATTCTGAGACTAGAAAGGCTGACTTTTAAACCAGATAGGAAAAACCTGAGAGAATAGACAAAAAGACGAGATGTGTATTAGAGATATTAACAGATTTTGGTCTTCCCATGACGGTCGGGAGCCACTGATCCTTGCTTTAACTAGGCAGTTACAAACACAACTACTAAACACTTCTTCCCTTTGCTGAAATGCTGTCTGTGTTAATAAAGCTCCAAATGACGTGTTGATCTGATTGAGAGCTCACCTCTCTGAGTGTGAAGAGTGGGTTTGGCGATGGGAACGACAAGGTGATATCCTTATTGGGACCGGCGTCTTCATCGGTGACCAGGAAGGTATGAACTTCCCCTGGGGCGGTGTCTGAGTATTGGCCCTCTGAGACCAGCAGGGGATCTGGGAAGGCCCCGAACTGAGGGCTGTTGTCGTTATAATCCAAAACTTCAAGGTTGATCTCTGCGGTGCTACTCAGTCCAGAGGTAGGTTGGTCTACTGCTACTATCTGAAAACATTAAACGGGATTCAACAGAATTGATCACTTAATTATAAGGACTCTCCTCAGCGATAGTTGAGAGTATGTTTGTTTAAAGGGGACATATTTAGAAAACCACACTTTTACTAGGATTTGGGTCTCTGGTGCTTCAACATGCATACAAACCTTAAATTATGTCTGTACATGAATCTTTCTGTGAGATATGCATTTCTGAATGTACACCACCAACAGTTACTAAACAAGCAATTCAGTTTTGGCGCGGACTCCTACACTTGTAGCAGGCACATTTTAATATTACCAACCACTTCCCCATCCCCCTCCCATCAGAGCATAAATACGATACGTTCGCACATTTCAGAAGCAGTGAGATTCCATACAAAAATAGATTTCTAATTTGTCAGTTTGACATGTGACTGCCTGGCAGGGAGTCCGGCCGTACTGCCACCGGAGCTCCTCCACTGAGCTGCCCGACTGCCGCCGGAGCTGCCGGACTTCCGCTGGAGCTCCAGCGGCAGTCCGGCAGCTCCGCTCCGGGAGTCCGGCGGAGTACCTCTGGCATCAATCCGGCAACTCTTGTGAGGGAGCTCCGGTGAGGGAGCTCATGCGGGGGATCTCCAGTGGCAGTCCAGCAGCTCAGCTTCGGGAGTACAATCCCTTTCTGTCACGGTTTAATCTGGACTTCAGAGAGTCAAAGCCAAAGTTCCTTTCCCCTAATTCTCAACCATGGCCGAGATAACCCCCACTACGAGTCTTTACTTGTTGTGGAAATACCAGAGACGTCAGACAAAGCCGTTTATGATTAATAATATTATCTGGAGACGCACATAGCTTTTGGCCATGATATTAGATATTTGATTATATAGATACCTATAGATTATATTATATTACATATTATTATTATTATTATTATTATTATTATTATTATTATTATTATTATTATTATTATATATATTATTATATTATATTATACAGCGCTCCGGGATTCGGCAAACGGCAACAATCACCTCCTCCATGCTGCGGTTCACTCTGACAGCTCATCGGTATGCAATGAGTCGGTATGATGGGCATCAGCTCATTTGCCGATATTTAGATTATATAGATACCCATTAGATTACCATTACTATTATATTACATATTATATTATTATTATTATTATTATTATTATTATTATTATTATATATATTATTATATTATATTATAAAGCGCTCCGGGATTCGGCAAACGGCAACAATCACCTCCTCCATGCTGCGGTTCACTCTGACAGCTCATCGGTATGCAATGGGCATCAGCTCATTTGCATTTAAGATACAGACACCAGAAACAGCACATTCTCAAGGGACTGAAACAGTAGAATAGCAGTAGGCAATTTCTTTTTTTTCAAAAAGATATTTCCAGCAAACAGCTTCATAAACATGTTTTCTGGAACTCATCTACTATGTTTACTTGTTGAAAAAAAATCATAATATGTCACCTTTAAGAAAATGTAATGGATGACACAAACAAAAGGTCATCCAACAGTCTTTTTCAAATGTACCGGTAGTTCCATAGAACATAATAATAATAAATGCTCTAAGCAATTGACTTGTTTCCCATTTTCTGGGATTGAAAGTCGACATGCTGCAGAGAGCATCTGGAGCAGGCCGGTGCAACAAGATTGACAAATGTGCTGAATTATTTACTTATAATTAATAGTTTAGCAGAGGTAGTAAACAAATCCCTTTATAATATGAGCAGCAGCTAAATTTCATTGATTCACTCAGCTGAAAAGCAACACAAAGAAACAAAAAATGTAACCTATGAATACCAATTTATAGTTTTATATTTGGCATGTTTCACACTTTCCTACCTGCAATAGGTAACTGCTGCGAGTCTCTCTATCCAAGGTGGCGTTGCCCCTTAAGAAGACAACGCCCTTTTGGTCGATGTCAAATGTGTCGCTCGTCAAAATGAAGTGGCCATTAGAGAAGCCATCCTGTAACAGAAGGAAGGGGTCAGAGGCTTGAGACGTGAACTCAGGTCTTTTAGGATGTGTACATAGGTTAGGATGTGATAGTGTCTGTTAGGATGTGTTAGTATCCGGTAGGATGTGTTTGTGTCTGTTAGGATGTGTAACTATCCCTGAAACGGGAAAAGGGGTCTGTAAGGGAATGTTAGTGTCTGTTAGGATGTATTAGTGTCTGCTAGGATGTGTTAGTGTCTGTTAGGATGTGTTGGTGTATTTTAGGATGTGTTAGTGTCTGTTAGGATGTGTTGGTGTATGTTAGGATGTGTACAGAGGTCTGTTAGGATGTGTTGGTGTATGTTAGGATGTGTACAGAGGTCTGTTAGGATGTGTACAGGGGTATGTTAAAATCTGTATTTGTTTGTTAGGATGTGTTTGCGACTGGTTACAGACTCTATATTCATAGCAAATTTCCACTTCTTCAAAAGTTTAACAAACACTGTACTTCATGGCATGATTGTAAGATGAAAATGTATCAACAATTACCAGTATGCAACAATGGTGAAATACAATGAAACAATAAATACAGTGCTATATAGAATGTGTCTTTTTATGTCAGGTTTAGCTAACGTTATC
>OLKM01004531.1:0-21747 GCA_900291075.1 Melanogrammus aeglefinus | reverse complement strand
CCCTTAGGGATGAGTCAGGCGTGCAATGATGTGCCAAATTGACAACAGGTAAATACATGCACATATATTGAAATGGTGATGAGTCTATGGCCGGATTCCAATGAGAGGTCCAGCATCCCAGTCATCATCCGCAACACATAGAACAAACAGATGTGATTAAGAACGGAAAATACATAGGGGAATGTATACGTGGCAAATACAAAAGCCAAGCAACGAGTAGTCTTACTTCACATCTGTATTTCACCTACCTATGATCATATCAAGGATTGTAAGGATGCTTTTTGGCTTTCCTTCTGAATCTCAGCTCCCAGAGTCAGCTTCCACTGAGGACTGAGAGCCGCCTATTCCATAGGAAGGGGGCTCGAAAGGCAAACTCTCATCTGTCCAGCTGATTTCTTTTTTAACCTTTGGCAGTGAAGCAAGCAGCCTCCCGAAGAACCGGAGACCGAGAAGACTCATAAGGAATGATCTTGTCTTCAGGTTCAGGATGGAAAGTAATCCATGCAAGTCCTTTATAGGTCAGCAGAGCACTTAAAGTCTGATCTGACAAGTTATTGGTGCCAGTGCGAGAAGCGAGAATAGCGCTGTGAATATAACAAACTTTCTGTTTGTTGTCATGCAGTCTAGCTGGCAGCATCTGTACAAGACTGTAGATCTTTTTTGGTAGAGTTCGGTAATCCTGAGAATAACAGGTGATTCATTAATCATTCTTCCAAAACAAATGCATGAATCAGTGTCTCTGACGTCCACTGCATAACATATGTCTATTCTTTGAAACGTTCTCAGATGGAAAAAAAGGCAGTTCTAGTTATACTTCTCACGGTGTTGTCAAGCACAGTTGAGGGTCGAAAAGGACACCAAGATTTTTGACAAGCGCACTCTGTGGATTGCAAACGATCCAACCACAGTGAGACATCCTCCTCTTCCGGGTGCCGACTTCGAGCCGATAATTATCAGCTCTGTCTTCCCGGTATTAAGCTGTAGTAAGTTTCGTGACATCACAGCCTTCACCGCAGCCACGACTCAACCTTCGAATTGGCCGAGTTCCCGGAATCTTACCAGCAGATTGAAGAGTGAACGTCTCAGTACGCGTAGCAGTGGAAAACTAATTCCAAGCTGCGGATAACTCACCCAAAGAAGCACCACCCCCCCCCCTTGTAGATTTGCAAAAACAGTACTGACAAGGCTGACCCTTGTGTTACACCAAAGCGTAATTTGCAATGCTTTTGATTCTAAACCTATAAGCACAAATTTGGGTTCATCTGTGGTAGGATTGAAGCCAACCAAGAGCTGTACCCCCGAAACCAACTAGTGCTCAAGGACGTCGAAGAAGCAGTGCTATGCGATCGTATCAACGAGCGTGATCCGCAACAAGCATTGCAACTTTATTTTTATCCAAGGCAAGAAGCATTCATTTACAACTCTATGTAACAGCAGTTTCAGCCTTGAGTGAAAATCCTGAACCCCGACTGGAAAGGTTTCAAACGATGTTCCTCGCAGATAATCGACGATTTGCTTTCTACATCCTCTCCTGTACTTGACAGAAGGTAGGTTCGATATAGGCCGATAGTTGCTGACTATGTTCAGGATCTAGGGCTCAGCTTTGGTAGCTGTTTTATCACCCAGCCTTGAATCAGAAGCAACTAATTCCTGTTGAGCGAAAGTTCATAAAGCGACGAGATTGCAGGCCCGACTGTGGGATAGAAGACCCATCTAAAAACTTGGAAGGAGAGGATCCAACTCAATTGTTGGCTTCGATGCCTTTATACCCTTTCCCAAGTTCCACCAGGGAATTGCCTCTCTGAACTCCAAGAGAGTTGCTGTCAGAATTTCCCATCCTACCTAGGAGGACCCCATCCCTGCCCCACAGATGTATAGGACAGGCCGCACTCGGCGGCATCAAATTATCCTCTCTAAAATTGAGTGAATCTTTTTCTCAAAGAATCCATGATTCACCTTGCCACGATCGAGGAGCCGTTGGTTCTGAATCTACAGCTGTTTCTGAGAGACTCCTTCCACCGTGTAAACAAACTTGGGAATTGTTCTATTCAGGTCTGATCGACACTGAAAATATGGCGTTCCTGCAAATACGTCAGCACTCTTTATAGCATGAGCAGCTGTTGTGCATGCAGTGAAAGACCTCAAGTTTCGTCGAGCTCCATTATGCGTTCAAGGATACCTGCGCTCTTTTTCAGGCGTGCGCGTTCTGCATGTAAACCAGGTGGCTGGTTCAATTGGTCTTTTTCAATGATGTCGTTTTTAGTACAAGAGCGAGGCAACTGAATCGATGCAGCGGACAAGCGCCAATGTTGAGGTCAACGTAAGGACTAAGAACACTATATTACAAAGAGTGCAGTGAGCAGGAACTATCTGCCATGCTGTTAGTGCATGTGTGATTTGGGCAGACTGAAGAGTAGCTTGCTGATCATGCAGGGGTCAGGATCCACCACCTGGTAAAGTGAGCAGAAATGTCTGATAAAGCTGAGGTGTAGGGAAGACCAATAGCTGATGAAATATCTCCACCACGGTCAGAAACGAGATCCAGGTGTCTTCCACCATGTGGGTGGTGCTGGACGAGCTGTTTGAAGCCAAGCGTATCTGTAATAGACAGAAACCTTGCGCAGGCATCAGATGGTTTTCACATAATGTTGAAATCTTCCAATAGCAAATAATTGTCTTAGCTAGTAGCCAGATCAGCTGCAAACTCAAAAATCTCATCGAGTAAGGTGAATCGGTCCATGGGACGGTATACTACAGCCAAAACGAAAAATTTGGAACTCGTTTCTCTTCTCGGGGAGTGAGTGCAGAACGCAGCACCTCCAAAGGATCTGAAAATATTATCTATCTTTGCTTTTAATATAAGCTTAGACATTAGATATCAGGGCTACATCCACACACCTTTCCTTAGCTTTCTCCTGGATAATTGGGTGCTATTTAATTGGTGAGTAGCTTCATTAGGGCTAGAACTCATAATTATACTATATATTATATATAGTATTTGTATATTACTCCATACGGTATTATAATAATTCATACTATATATATATATACTATTAATTATATGATACTAATATATTGTGTGTATATATTGTATATGTTCATATATATACTCTAACGTTTATTACTGATATATACTATATACGTATTACAGTGATATAATTATCGTAATTATACTGTCACTTATTCATATAATACGGAGAGGCCTCTTTAAGCCATTCAGTTGCCTACGCAGCGTGCATCAAGTGTCCTCTCATTCTTTTTTCCACTAGTGTTATCGAGAATTATATCGCAAATACGAGAAAGGATGAATGATGACACGCAAGAAAATAAAGATCCGCTCATAAAAAATTTTAAATTAATAAATTAAGCTCTGTAATGAAGAATGGATGATGTAGTTGTGGGCCATCGGAGCTGAATTGAGATCGAAATGGCCTACCGTCTTTGTTATACTTTTATATTATGAAATTTAATATTGTCTGGCATAACTGAACCACATATAGACTTTGGTGGAAGTGGATTTTCAACGTGGATTTTCAAGGCTACAGATCTTGTTATAACAATAATTGAATAAAAGCCTACATCGGACTTATTAATATAATAACCAAATAATTTGATACTTATATATAAGACCTCTCCTGGAACCGTCAACTTATTGTGGTGGAGAGGTTTGCGTGTCTCTTTGAAACCTGCTGAGGGCTGTGTTGTTCTGGAGCCTTGTGCTTCTTGTAGGGTCTTCCATGTCAGAGTGGTCTCAGGTGAGGGCCAGACTAAGAATGGTTCACCAAGACCCCATGGAAACACAACAAGAGGAGGAGAGACACTGCCCGGAGGAAGCCCGGGCCCCCCGTCTGGAGGCCAGGCCCAGATGGAAGGCCCATTGGCGAGCGTCTGTGGCCTGGTTTTGCCCCCCCTCCCCACTCTTCGTCCTGTGGGCCCGCCATCTGCAGGAGGACCCGCTGGGGGTCGGGTGCGCTGCAACATGGGTGGAGGTGAAAGTCAGGGGTCCGACGGACCAGGAACCTGAGCGGCAGAAGCTGGCTCTTGCTGGACGTGGAACGTCACCTCACTGTGGGGAAAGGAACCGGAGCTGTGTGGGGGAGGTGGAGCGCTACCAGTTAGATCTGGTGGGGCTTTCCTCTACGCACAGTCTCAGCTCTGGTACCGTACTCCTGGATAGGGGTTGGACTCTATTCTTCTCCGGATTTGCCAGAGGCGTGAGGCGCCGGGCGGTGTGGGAATACTCATAAATTCCCGGCTGAGCGCTGCGGTGTTGGAGTTTACCCTGGTGGACGAGAGGTGGCCTCCTACGCCTAAGGTGTTGGGGGGAAAACTCTGACTGTTGTTTTGTGCGTATGCACCGAACAGCAGTTCAGAGTACTCGGCCTTCTTTGGAGACCTTGATGTAGTCCTGTATGTGGCTCAGTATGGACCCCATAGTTCTATCTGGAGACCTTGAACGCCCATGTGGGCAACGATGGAGACACCTGGAGAGGCGTGGTGGGGAGGAACGGCCTCCTTGATCTAAACCCGAGTGGTCGTTTGTTACTGGACTTTTGTGCTAGTCAGGGATTGGCCACAACAAACACCATGTTCAAACATAAGGGTGCTCATGAGTGTACATGGTACCAGAGTACCCTAGGCCGAAGATCGATGATCAATTTTGTGATCGTGTCATCTGATCTGAGGCGGCATGTTTTGGACACTCGGGTGAAGAGAGGGGCTGAACTGTCAACCGACCACCATCTGGTGGTGAGTTGGATCAGGGAATGGGGGAAGATTCTGGACAGACCTGGTAAGCCCAAACGGGCAGTGCGGGTGAATTGGGAACGTCTGGAGGACGCCCCTATCCTAGGGATCTTCAACTCACACCTCCTCACTCACTCACTCACTCACTCACTCACTCACTCACTCACTCACTCACTCACTCACTCACTCACACACTCTCTCACACACACACACACACACACACACACACACACACACACACACACACACACACACACACACACACACACACACACACACACACACACACTAAAGGAAAGATTAGAGAATGCATCTTAATTGCCATTTGTCAAGAGATTTAAGGAGCATCACGCTAAAAGTGCTAACCTCCCAGCCACACACAAACACACATACATCCGATTTTTGCCTCAATCTATTTCTCTTTAGTAAGTCATTGAAACATAGAAAGAGAAAGACAGAATGACACAGATGGAGAGAAAGATCGAAAGAAAAACTGGGGTTATGTAGTACCTTTTGGACCAACATTTAGCCATATACCGAACAAGGGATGTTCAATGGATTTATTCCATGAAATGATTTAATCTTCCATTCAACTCATTGCTCTGATCTGAATATTCATCCTAATTTTCAGCTTCAACGTGGAAGAGATGAAAGAGTCTGAAATCAGATTGTAATGATATAAATAAAAGAGCTGGCCATTGAGCCAGAAACATTAGAATTGTACTGCCGTTAGGCCTATACTTGTTTATAACATGTGACAATAGGTAATGTTGAATCTCTTGAATCTTGAACTGAAGGTTTAATGACTGTCAGGTTGTGTGTGCGTGGGCCTTTTCACTTTAAATGAGTCTCTTGATTGAGGATCAAATAAATGAAAATAAAGAAAAGCCAGGAGCACCATGTGTCCTCCATAAGAGCCAGACAAGGCGTGTTTTTTTGGGCTGGTTATTTGAGGCTTTTGTGATTTTCCTGCAGCCTGGTGGTTATTATAAAAAATACGAGACACGAGAAGTAGAACCAGCTGTGTCTCATTTTGAAGGCAACCAATGTAATTTTCTTTCCCAGTGGTTTCAACTATAATTGGTTTATATCTGCATATGAAATGCTACATGTTCATTTACCACAACTTCGCCTGGTCACTGTGTTTTGATTCACTGTTTTTATGCATGTGAACGAACTGGTAAAAGTGCAATGGCTGCAGCTGTGCAAACTATGTTCTTCTTTGGTTTAGTACGGTGGTGACCAAAGTTGAACAATATCAATACTATATTAATGAAGTACAGAAGTTAAGTATTTGTCAGTTGTTAACAACTGAGTCATTTTAATGACATTTCAGTGAAAAAAAAACAAGGTTCTTTAAAAAAGAAAATGCATTTCATCTTTGATCCCAGTGGTTTATCTTGTATTGCCTAGAAACAGCACTTGTGCAACACAGGTGACCTGAATGGTCCGATGCCGCTCCAAGGCTATATTACTTGAACTCTGGGGTCGGCTTAGCTCAGGAGGTAGGGCAGTTGTCTTGTAACCTAAAGGTTACTAGTGCGATCCCCAGCTCTCTCCTAGCTGAGTGTTGATGTGTCCCTGAGCAAGACACTCAACCCTAATTGCTCCTGATGAGCTCGCTGTCGCCTTGCATGGTTGATTCTGCCGTCGGTGTGTCAATGTGTGTATCAAACGATGTAAGTTGCTTTGGATAAAAGTGTCTGCTAAATGCCCTGTGTCTCTGGTCTACAAAATCACAGCTCAGTTTATTCTGCCAGGAGATGAAATGCAGGGACTGAGCAACAGGGAAAATTAAAGTCTCAAAGGATTACATCACATCGGCAGTTTCTTACACTTTTTAAATGTAGGTACCTTATAAAAATTTATTCTGGGGATGATGGTGGGGATTGGGTTGTTCTGGAGGGCTAGCTCAACCAACTGAAGATATCCTGATATCTGCTGCCAGGGAGAACCCTCTGTAACACTTTATATTAAGGTCCTTGTATTAAGCCTTGATTAATAGGTAATAAGACCCTTATTATATGCTTATTAAAGGTTCCCAAGTGAAGATTTCACTTCATGAGGTTTCTTAACATTAATGAGTTCCCCTAGCCTGCCTTACGGTCCCCCAGTAGCATTAGGTGTAAAACGAGCACTAGGTATCCTGCTCCTCCTTTGAAAAAAATGAAAGCTCAGACACGCTGATTAGGAATCTTGCCCCATATGTCACTATACAGGGCCAGTTAACCTCCCCTTTCTCTGCTTTGCCTGCCCGGCGAATATGGCCTGTCAATGAGCCAATGAGCTACGACTGTGCGAGCGCCACATCTGTGTGTTTGTGTATGAATACACAAACTGGAACACAATTATTCTACACTTCTTTGCTATTTGGATAACCGTTCTGCTGTAAGTGTTTTGGCGCATTACACGCAACATAAGGTAAGGTATGCGTAAAGCTCCCATTTGCTGAAAGACTAGACTAGACTAGTTTGGGTTTTCTCCGACTTCTCTGGTACTTCCACAACAAGACTTGCAGTGGGGGTTATATCGGCCATGGTTGAGAAGGAATTGGGGGAAAGGAACTTTGGCTTGACTCCGTGAAGTCCAGATTGAACCGCGAACATGGAGGAGAAAAGGGATTGCTGCCCCGCGATTGTTGCCCGGGATGTCTCCCGCCTAAAGCCCAACACACACCCAGCACTGAAAGTGGAGTGTCAAAAAGAACGCCCCCATTATTTCAGACGTTAATGGGCACACCGGCGGCGGTTAGACACATGCAAGCGCTTTGCGGCGCGCAACCCACCTATCTGTTTCTTTTCCTTGCGTCGCCGCCCCTGAAATAGCGCTTTTTTAAAGCTGTTTTGTACATCCCGGCTAGATGCAAGGTCCTATACATATGGAGATTGTTGATATACTAGATTAATAATTCCACACTGCAAAAAGAATGAGCAATGAAAGTAAATAAAGTGTGTGTAAGAGTGACTAAACCGTAAACAAAGTGCCCGACAGGACATAAAGTTACTATGAATTAAAGTCACTATAATTTTTAACTGAAACAGAGGATCATGGGCATCAGGGCCATATGTGTAGTCATAAAACAACTGTTATGGTACGTTATGGTAGCCTATACAGACTAAGTTTTGTTGAGGCTGTTTCTTTCAAACAATATCACAACGGTGCTGCACCGCGTCGCTTCCTATTGGTGCTAGGGGCAGCAATTGACATGTGTGAAAAGCGCAACGTAGCGCTTCGGCCCGCTGTGGTGGTGTCCCGCAGCCCTGCGGCGGTGGTGCCCCGCATCCCCGCAGCGGTGTGCTCCGGCGGTGGTGCTCCAGCAGCGGGGCTCCAGCGGGAGACAATCCCGGGCAACAATCCCTTTCTCCTCCATGTCGCTGTCAATCTGAACTTCAGCCAGTCAAAGCAAAAGATCCTTTCCCCGAATTCCTTCTCAACCATGGCCGAGATAACCCCCACTACGAGTCTCGTTGTGGAAGTACCGGGAGTCCGCAAACGGCAACAATCCTTTCTTCTCCATGTCGCCGCTCAGTCTGCGCTTCAGATTGATTTGGAAGTGGAAGAACCAGAGACATCGGAGAACCCCAAGCAGTCGTTTGAGATTCATAGTATCATCCGGAGGCACACACAGCTTTTGGCCGTGATAATATATATTATATTATACAGATATCTGTATATTATATTATATTATTTAGATATAGGCTCCAGGGCTCCCGCCGGAGTACCCGGAGTGTTCTAGAATATTTACAGAAGACTACCAAAAGCTGTGTGCGCCTCCGGATGATATTATGAATCCGAGCCATTCAATACATCCACTGTAAACACTTGCGCATGGTACCATGGCCGCATGCTGTTCAGGACCACACCCCCGCCCTCCACCTTATCCCGCCTCTGAAAAAAAAAAGGCGACTGTGGGACTGGCTCGTAGCGGCTGTAATTCTGCACCAAGGCTGAATTTCTTGAACGTCTTTAAATGCTGTATAAAGGGCCCACTAACGCCTATATATAAGCACCCATAAAGTAGCATGCCATGGGACCTTTAACATTAATTGGTGTTAAGACTATAAGGGCCCTATCTTGCATCCGGCGCAAGTGACTTAGTCACTGGCGCATGTGTCGTTGCTAGTTTACAACTGGCGCAGAGCGTTCTTTTGCCACCAGCGCCACTCGCCGTTAAATTAGGGAATGATCTTGCGCCCCAAGGGGCGGTTCGGCGGAAGGAGGAGGCGTGTTCTGGCGCAAACGGTATTTTGACGTTTCTGAAAACCATTGCGCTACTGACCAGGAAATACCTGGTCTAAAGTCAGTGGCGCGTTGTTCAGATGCTATTTTAAGGGCGCATGCATACATGCGCATACGGATTGCTTGTGCACCTCGCGCATACACTTTGCTTCTCTCATCTACACGGACAGCAGTTCCCATTTTTGCAAACCATACATAATTAATTTTGTATATAATTTCATATAATAATAATAATATAAATATAATAATATAATATAATTTTGTCCAGCTGCTGAAACAATTACGGCGATTTTCCTCCCAAGCCGCTTTTCACGGAAGCAATTTTGGGTGGGTTTCTCTCCCATCCCCATATAAAGCCAAGTCGCGTTCTTTGACTGCTCTGACAAGCACATCGGTATCTTCTGTGGTGAACCTTTCATTGCGTGCGCCTGGCAAACCCGCCATCATAATAGCAATCCGCCAAGGAACATGCGCCGATCGTTCTTAAAGGGGATGCGAGAAAACGCTCTGATTGGTTCATTGCACGTTACGCCCAAACCACACCTACGGGTAATTAGGCTGCTTTCAGACCAACCCCTTTTGACACTTTGCGCCGCGGCGGAAGTGTCATTTATCCGCCTGTAAAATAGCGATAGCGCCGTAGAACCGCCCACAAAGCTACTTGCGCTTTGCGCTTTCCCACTTGCGTTTCAGACCGTTAAAATAGGGCCCTAAGTGTTAATGATAACATAATGAACATGTTTATTTTGAGATTATAGAACTTTTATAAGCACCTATATGAAACTTGATAACTATTTATTGATTGCTTGATAACATTAATAATATTATGAGTTTCTTATAGTTGTTAATAAAAGAATTACAAACCCATTCATTGAGTCTTATTAACGCATATGTTGAGTGAGTGTGATCTGTTTTGTGCCTCAAATCAGGTCCTTATTTTGAGGGTTGTGAAACTGGAAGTTCTGTCCATGCAAGTGGCTGATGACTTGTTGCCTATGCTTGACGAAGTGTTTGACGAAAATTTTGAAAACATGTCAGAATCATGAGCACCCCAAACCAACAACTGTCTGACGAAAGACAGGCACAAGCACAGAAAACATGGATAAGAGGAAAAGGTCCGAACTGGAGGACGACTCTTCTGTTTAAGTTAAGGGTGTATTCACACCTGCCTTGTTTGGTTCTAACCCAACCAAAAAAATGGCTGGTGTGGTCCTTTTGGGCAGGTGTGAATACAAACCATCGAACTCTGGTGCAGACCAAAAAGTCGGACCAAGACCCATGAGAGGTGGTCTCGGTTTTCTTCCAAACAAGCCTTAGTGCGGTTCTCTTGAGATGTGAAGCGAATTGCACCTCAATTCGATCCAGTTCTAAAAATCATGCGACGCTTTGGTGGCAACAGGCACCCGCTCAACATGGAGCAACGATTTAACAATGATATAATAGTCTATTGGATATTTGGGTCCGATATCCAATAGACATTCTGTCTCCTCTTTGCTCCATGTTGATCCACAACTCATTGTGGTCCGACAATAGCACGTAAAACGTAATGCTGGAAAACACGCATAAAAATGCTGATGCATTTAATACATTCAGCACCAGGATGAGGGAGAAGGAGTTTGACCGGTCCGCAGATCAATACATATCAAGCTACATGGTTGTTTACTTTCACCGGCGCTCCCCGAACGATCTTTGTACACATGTGGTTTTGTTGTCAAATTCTGGGACTGGTTTGCAATGTCAAAAGTTACCGCACCAGACCAAAAATAAACATGTATTTTGGTTCGGACCAACGAGAAAGAAGGACTTTACTGGTGTGAATACGCCCTTAGAATGTAATGCCATAGTAACGTTATCTGGTTCTAGCTAGATAGCTGTTTGCCATTGAACTTTTTTGACTTACATAACATTCTTTCAGAGGCTTTGGCATGCTAATGTTAAGCTTGTGGTGACCCACAACTACAATAAGACATTCACCAAGGGACTGCACCTTTTAAGGAAAAGGGTTTTGGGATAACGGTTCCGTTTTACGACCGTTCTGGTTTTACGATAGGTCTGGTTTACGGCAGTTACGTTCTGAACTCATGCTGGTGTAACACTTGTTTTATTGAAGTGGAGAGTAAAGCCGAATCGACCCATCTCCGTCTCTTGTCTCTTCATTTACCGCACTCCACAAGCTAACGTTTAGCTTATGCTATTATAATAAACTAGGTAACCAAACGTATATAATTCTAACAGTTGTGTCATGAATCCATGTCTAAAGGGCTTAATTGCTTATTGTAACCTGTCTGTTAACTGTCTTCAATGTTCTTTGTGGTTCTTTACACAGTAACAAGAAACAAGAACAAGCCAGAAAAATTCTCAACCATCCCCTGAGGCCATGGGGATGTTGGACTCGGGTCCATCTGAGTATGTTTTATTGAAATGTGGATGTTCAAGAATATTTTTATGTAAGTTTTTTTTTTTAAATTATAACTTTTTTCTTTTTCAGAAGATCTGCCTTAGTGTGTTTTTGTGATTCACCGCCATAATATTGTATTTGCATTATGTAGTTTCTTTAAAGCATTGTTCCCGCTTTAGATCCCGTACCTGCAAAATGCACAATTAGCAGTTCAATAAAGGATTTATTAACCTTAATAAGTATTGTTAAAGGTTCCATGACATGCTATTTTATGGATGCTTTAATAGAGGTATTAGTGGGCCACTAACACAGTATTCAAAGACGTTCCCGAAATTCTGCCGTGGTGCAGTTACAGCCACTCCGAGCCAGTCGCACATTTGAGCTTCCCCCAAATGCGCTATTTTGGTGTCTGTAGCTATAATGCAAATGAGGAGGAGCGAGGCGGGTCAAGGAGGAGGCCGGGAGTGTGGCCCTGAGCAGCTTGCAGCCACGGTACCATGCGCTCTGTTTACAGTGGACGTATCGCAATGGCGAGGCGCACAACGCCTTTAGCCGTTGTGCACAAAATATTCTAGAGCACAAAAAAATAAATATATAAATATTTATTTTTAAATAAATAAATATTCTAGAGCACACAGAAGTGTGCTCTAGAATAAAATATTGTAAATATTGTAGAGCACACGGAAGTCCTGGAGCTCTATATCTAAATATTATCATATACATAGATATCTATCTCATATGTAACCCCTTCCTGGCGCTGGAAGTGTAATATGATTAAATAAGGTTACTATAGAAATGTTCTAATCAACAGGATCCTGAGTGCTTCGCAGTTGAATGGTGAATTGGCTAAATCTCCCGTTACTAGTAGCAATATTATTCACAGGCGTATGTAACAAATTAAATGATTTAGAAATAATAGCGCAGTGCCTCCACTGAGGAATTACTTAACTCACACTCTATGAGCTATAATGGTATTTCCCTAGAAAATGTATCGTTTAAATGTTCACAAACCTTAATAAAATTAAATGTTCAAGACATTAAAGTAGAAATTTATCAGAAGTTAAAATCAGAATTTATTTGCTGTTTTCTTTTTCTTTGTTGTATTCAAATATTTCCTCTAATTAGTTCTCTTTCCAATCTTTACATTTATAATTCACACACACAAATGAACTGTTCGGTCATAGTCTCAAAAACTCACTTAGTACCAATGTATCAATGAAAACTGTTAAAGAAAATAATAAATGCAAATAAATGCATAGGCAAGAGCCCTTTAAACCTTTTCACATTAAATGTAAATAGTAAACTTAAATTGTATGCAGTTACCCTTTGAACAAGAAATATACTTTAACACACTTGAATTCAAACACACCTCACATTCAAAGAAATGCAATCTTGTGTTTAACCAGTTCAACCTTTTTAAATGTTCTCTAAGTATACCAAGCGCTTGGGTTTGTATAAGTTGGGGCCCATAAGTTGGTGCACATATGATGAATAATTCCTTTATTTTGCGGTGGCGCTCCCTGTTTCGGAAACTTTACTCACGTATCAACCAGCTCGGCCGAAATCAACAAGCTGCGATGAATTTGAAACAATGGCGGTTAAGATGAAAAGCTGAAACGATGGCAGGCGAGTCGAACACAGATAGTCCAATGCATGTCCAGTGGTGTCTTTACTGCCGGTGGAGCACTTTACTTTTAAAAGTCAACAATACACATTATACACAAAGTTTATCTGTGAATGATATTCATGCCCAATACTTGGTATTGCGTCTACAAACAATCAATCTCCTTGTTTAACTACGTTTTAGTCCTGCTCGTCCACTCGCTGAACGTCTCTCTTCTGAAAACGATAGTTATGATATTATAACTCTAGTTCTATGATTGTAGGCGTAGCCGCCTCGGCTTCCCCTTATGGGTTTGTCAAAACAAAACACAACAGCTTAATAAAAAAACTAATTCCTCCTAGATCAGGCAAGGCGATGAGCAAGAGAAAAAAGTGAGTCTGCAAAGACTTTGGCCCCAATCCGTCCTTCATGGAATCCATGAAAAGTGAAGGGAAAAACCAGAGTAATATGGTTTCCATTAGGTCCGTTACCACCGGGGGCGGAGCTACAGAGTTCGACTCTCCAATAAGGAGCTTCTCTCGTCCGTTTCTTATATAAAAAACAGCGGGAGTGCCATACTTGCAGACAAAATAAACTCTTCAATCGGCGGGCCAATAGCAACCTCTCTACTCCGCTTTCCATTTGAAAAACGGCGGGAGAGAAATACTGGCAGACAAGTCCAACTCGCCATCCGGTGAGAGGAATTTCAACGATGCCGCCTAAAAGAACATGCCTTCATTCTTAAGCCGTAGAAGAGGCACTGGACTCCAACACAGAGTTGCCAAGTGAGCCCCTGGACATGTCTAACATGTAAAAACGGACAAAAGCCCCTTTTCCACTGGGCGTTTTCGCAACGGTACGACACGGCTCTGCAGGACTCTACCCTGATTTGAGAGCTTTTCCACTGCGGATTGGATGCGGGACCCGTTACGGTTTTCAGTACCTGTTCGTACCTGTTTCAGAGGTTGGTCTAGCCGGTACGAGTCGGGGGCCTAAATGTCATGTGAACAGTGCTGCCCACTGATTGGTTAGATGAAATGACGTCATATGTGCGACGAGGCTCGGGGGTCTTTAAACATTCACCTGTCATGTATGAAAACACAACTGCGAGAGCAACAACGACAAAAACGATAAGAAAAAATGGAAGACATAAGAAGAAGAACCAACCCTTGGTCGATGAGCGAGGTTCAGACCTTTCTGTGCGTGGTGTCCGAGGATCGCGTACAGAGGGACCTGGACGGATCAACGCGGAACACCTCCGACTCCGCCCAGTTCCAGGCCACGGTTTTTGGTGTGAAGAAAGCGAAAAATTTTACTGGGTAACCGTGCCGTGTAGTGTAGGGCTGCCATATAAACCTCACCGAGTAGAGTCGGGCTATTTTTGGCAGTAGAAAAGGGGCAAAAAGGGGCCGGGGGACAAGACGCAGCTGCGCAAATGTTTTCCACCGGAACGCCTCTGAGCAGGGCCGTTGAAGCAGCCACGCCCCATGTCGAGTGAGCTTTAACGCCCAATGGTGGCGCTAAGCCCTGCCGAGCACAGGCTAAGCAAACACCCTCACATATCCAGCGAGAAAAACCGCTGTTTAGAGAGAGCGCGGCCCCTGCTAGCATCGCTATAACACACAAACAACTGTTGTGTGGAGCGGAACGCGGCCGAGCGTTTCATGTACATAGCCAGCGCCCGCACCGGGCACAGGAGATGCAACTCCGCCTCCGCCTCGCTAGAATGAGGCGGGGGGTGAAAAAGCCTTAAGCACAATATCTCTCGACCGGAAAGAACTATTAATTTTCTTAGGGAGGAACGCAGGATTAGGTCTAAGAAGCGCAAAGGAGCTGTCCTCGTTAAGCAACAAGCAGCACGCTCGGGCTGGCAGACAGAGCGCGTCAGCTCAACAGGCCCGCTTTGCAGAAACCAAAGCCAATAAGAGCGCCATCTTAAAGAACAGGGCATCCAAAGGGGCCTGAGACAGAGGCTCGAAAGGGTCACTGGACAACCGCGCAACGCGGTGGGGAGATCCCAGCGTGGTGTAAGCACGCGCGAAACAGGCCTAACCCATCTAGCCCCACGCAAGAACCTCTTGACCAGTGGATGGCTGAAGATCGGTCCACCATCACAGCCCGCGATTGGCCAGCCGAAACAGCTGCCGCATAGACCATGATAGTGGAAAAGGCCAAACCCTTCTCCAATAAGTGCTGTAGAGACGCAAGCACGCTTCCCACCTCGCAATGGGATGGGATAGCGTGGTTCCTGTCACACCAATCAGAGAAAGTGCACCACTTCGCAGCATAGAGGGAAGAAGTAGAAGGTGCACAAGCACCCTGGATAGTGTTGATAACTGTTTCAGGCAAACCTTTGCCCTGCAGGAAGAAGAAAGAAGAGAAGCAGGAAAACCGTCAGCCATCTCCCTCTCCTCCTCCGGGCCGTAAGCCTCCCTGCCAGCCGACAAGGAGAGCAGGGCGATGTTGTTGACCGCCGCCGCAGATTGCGAGACACAGACGAACACCCTGTCCGTCAGGCCGGTAATCTGCTTCTGGAGGCGGTCGGGGGGCAGCGGCTTCTCGTTAGGACGCCATCTGGCGCCCGGACATAGAAGCGCTGCTAGGGAAGGCTCCAGGCGAGGGAGCCTTCCCTCCCCTTCGCTTGAGTATCAGCCCACCCTTCCACGTTAGTGAAGTCAGTGAAGGCCCTCACCGGGGGCCTTCGTCAGAGTACAGAGTGACGAGTCCCCACCCGCAGCGGTGAAAAGGTGCTGAACCGATGGGGAACAGGGGGACACTGGGTAGCCCGCCGGGGAGGAAAGACAGGGTGCGAAAACACTCCGCCTGTGCATGTCATCCGACATGGGGGCGAGGAGGCGGGGGCTGGCATAGGAATGCCCTTGATATGGCCGCCGCCTCAAGGCATGATCTCGCCGAAGAGATCGGCCATCCGCGCGGCGTCTCTCCCTCTCGGGACGACAGTTGGCTTCGGTGGAAGCCCGCGGAGCGGGAGACCTCGGATGCAGAACCAAGGGAACACGTCGTTCAAGGACGGTGACGTCCGTCAACCTCGAAGTGCTCGTCGTCGGTGTCCGGAACTTCCGGCCCGAAGATGTCGATGGCCCTGTTAGATCCAGCGACGGGGGAGCAAAGAGAGGTGCCTGGAGAGGAGCCCCGCAGGCCAAGCACGTGGCAGGCGGGCGCCGGAGGCGGGAGCAACCATGGCAGCCGCGGCGTGTGTTCAGCGCCGAGGCACCAGAAACACGGCAGTGTGCCCGTCACCCGCGCGCCCAGGGAAGCCGGGACAGGTGAGGCGCACTGAGGCCCTGAAAAAGGGACCCTAGCTCTTATAGAGGAGCGCTCTCCCAGTAGCCTGAAAGAGGGCCGTTGGTCCGTGGCCTCGGTCCCACGGCCGGCTGCCACCCGGTCATCTTAAGGTTGGAAGTCATTTCTTGCTGTTTTCGTTGATCAGTTGCAAATGCTGAAAAGAAAACAGGGAGGATGGGCGCGGTTGTTGCGCGTCGACCTTATATACCACGTACCATGGGAATTTGGGCGGTGCCCACGTGATTGGTGCATAGTTGAAAATTTTCAGTGCGCGCGCAAGCACACGCACGGTGCACTGTGTGTAGATGTGTCAGCGTGCACACATTTGCAAACACGCACAGAAGCGCCCACACATGCATACACACACAGACACACACACACATATGCAATCACACACGCGTTCGCGCCACAATGACACTTTGTAAATGAAACAACTAAGCCTTTTAACTGTATTTGCAGTAGGTCTCTAGGCCCAATACACTATATATATATTATCACGGCCAAAAGCTGTGTGAGCGTTGTTTGGCGGGCCAACATTCTTCTGGCGGGCCAGGCCGAGGTAAGGGGAGGAGCTTAGATGCTATGTGAACAATATGAACATCCATCCAAATCAGCGTGCTTGAGGCCTCCGTTTTTTCAAAAAGCGAGCAGAACAACCATAGTGCTCGTTTTCCACACGGAATGCGAGGTTTTGGCCACTGGGGTGACCATAGGAAGGCTAGGGAAACCTCAATCTATTTACGTTAGAGAAACCTCATAAAGTGAGAATTTTCATGCGCCATTGGCACCTTTAAACCTAGATTAGATTTAACAATGAACATCAACTTAGTAGTAAAAATTAGGTTTAGTAAGACTCATAAATGGGTCTGTAGTGTGTTTAAACAATTTATAATAAGATCATAACACTTATTAATGCTATCAAGCAATCAATAAATAGTCGTAGCAAGTTTCTTATAAGTGCTTATAAAAAGTCTTATACATCTCACAAAGACTATCTACTTATCGATCAGTCTTATTAAAACCAAATTAATGTTAATAAGCACATAAGTGTCTTATTACCTATTAACTAAGGCTTATTATAAGGACCTCAATATAAATTATAGCAATCACCTGACCCTGGAGGGTGGATGCCCTTTTTCCCCTTGTAATGATTTAATATCTCCAGACCTCTCCTCTCCTCCCTGGGTCACTTTACCCTTGCTCTTCTCATTTCATTCCAACTGACTCTAAATGAAGTAATAAAAGGAGCATAAGTGACTGACAGCTCTATTCCGCCAAGGGAGAAAAAGAGATTTATAGTAAGTATTTATTTATTAATTGATTTGAGATACATGAGCTATGGATATATGGGTGAGGGGTTATTCGGTTGTGTTTTGACAACTCTTCTGTAATAAGGTATCTGAATTATCAGATGATTAAAATTGGCTAAATATAACAAAAGTATAATATTTTTTCTGAATTGTAAACCTTTAATAGTATTATATTATGTGGTTGTGTGTGTGTGTGTGTGGTGTGTGTGTGTGTGTGTGTGTGTGTGTTGTGTGTGTGTGTGTGTGTGTGTGTGTGTGTGTGTGAATTTAACACAACAATTTGTTGTGAATTTAACGACACATTACTACGCTTCCGTGTTGGTGTCGTGCCTTTGTCTTGACGTGCGGTTTGTGCATGTGCGTGTGTGTGTGCGTTTCCATGTATATTCATGCTCAAGCTGCAGGTTGCTTGGCACTTGCGCACATGAGTAACTTGAGTAACTGGTGTGACCCACTATTATAGTAGTAAGATTAGCATTGTTATATTTATTTCAAGTACACTAACATTGAATTTAAATAGATCTCAGAAGAAGTATACTTTTCCAAAAGTCTAGCTAAAATATACTTCACATTTAAAAAAAATTACTTGGAATGAATTATGTACTTCGGAAATATATTTTTAATACACTACAGTGCATTCAGGGGTGTGCAGCAACAATAGTATAAGCCGATTACACTGGTAAGCTGATTTATAATTTATGTAATACTCTTATTTTGTGTAAACAGAACTTGGATGTCTTTAAAATACGTGTAAGAAGAATTCAAGGTACGGTGGTGTATTTGTTTGGCATCTTAATCTACATTTGACTGCTTGGTACACTATGATCACATTTGACGACATATGAGTACTATTATTCCACAACTGAGGATACTGAGGCCTAGGATCACACTGTCAGGACACTTTGTGGACAATCATGTGATCAGGCACTATGGACACTGGTGATCACACTATGAGGACACTGTGGAAACCACTTAATTATGATCAGGACTATAAGGGACACTATGAGGGACTACTAGGATCAGACTATATATGCTACTTTGAAGCTCCTATAGTATGCGACTGTGATAAACTGATGATCATTCATCTGAGGACATTAATGAGGACGGACTATTGATCATTATTTGAAGACATTAAGACACTAAGATCCGCTATTCACCACTGTGATGACTATGTCACACTATGAGGACGGATATTGAGGGACACTATGAGACACATGATGCAGAGAGAGCTGCCTGAATCCGGGTGACTTGTGAGTGGACAGTTAGAGAATGGAGACTAATCAGAAGTCAGTACTATTGACTTAATGAGGACCTCTTTATTATGAGCAATACGATCACACTAAGATTTTACCATGAGGGCACTATGATCACTCGATGAGGACGCACTGTGAATAAACTATAGGACACTATATCATCACTTATGAGGACTACTAGTCTACACTACGTATAAGCACTTATGAGGACACTAGGACAGCCTCTGAGGAGGAACTATGATCCATCGGTTTGGTGGACACTAGGTTGATTGGCACTAGATCACACTATGTTAGACTACTATAAGGACAGTAGGAACACACTATTGATGTGATAGAGGACGCATGCAGGACTTAGGGAGTTAATAAGAGCACATGTTAAGGTGATGATAGAACATCCCTTTAAAAGTCGTTTATTTTAATTTTAAGTATTCTTATTTGATTTATTTTGGGATAAGATTATCAGCTCACATTTACATAGTCAGACATTATTTATAACTATGTGTATTATGTTGTGTCAATTTTCTTTGAGTCCCAGATCCCAGTTGAAGGGAATCTAAGTGTTGATGTTAGACGATACATTAACAAAGAAATTGTTGGGTGACAGGTCAGAAAAGAGTGAGACAAAAAGGGAAGAAGCAAGAGAAGCAAAGTTAAGTAATTTTCAGGTAAATAGAATCAGATTGAAGGGGAAAAGTTAATCTTCAAAGAGCCGACAAGACTTGTCTTGCTATTATTCCAGTCGAAATCTGACACTCGGTTCAATCTAATTTCACAATGGCCTCTGGGAGGTTAAAGCCGGATGGAATGTCAAGTTGATTTCACACTCTGGTAACTCTCCGACTGTATATATGTTTGCAAGCATGCACGTGGAGTGCCCAGACATGCATACACTCACAGACACACACACACACACACAATATGCACCACACGCGTTTGCGCAATGACACTTGTAAATGGAAACAGACCACACACATTACATTAGACTACATGCACATTCACACACCGCCACACACATGCAGACACACACTCCGACATACTCAGCCCATCAATAGATATTATTACCCCTCTCAGGCCAAGGTCAACCCAACATGTGGTTGTGTGTGCCAAGTATTTAATTTCCAGCTTTTGAAAGTCATATGCTCTGATTCTGCATGTCTCCAATTGTCGCTGAGTTTTTATCATATTAAATGTTACATTTGCCATTGAGATATGTGATATTAATCATTTCTTTCACAATATTCTAGACTAGTGAACTTTCATTGCACACAAGAGTCATGTTATAAGTTTTTATGGTATTTGCGTACTTCGTCGCCTCAATTTGACCCTGGTATTTATCACGTTTACACAATCTATTAATAGATAAATAAGCATTGTTCTCTCGATGGTTTCAGCTTCCTGGTTTACCCAGCCTGACACAGCTACAAACAATGGGGACTATTACTATGAGTCCTCTTCACTGTGGCTTCCTTAGTGTTCCCTCTGTTCCCCCTGGGGTGGTCCCTCTGTCCCTTTTGCCCCGCTGTTGTGTTCAGGGATAATTGTTTTTCACATATTACTAGACCTCTTAAGCAGCATTTGTTTTGGGTTCATAGTTTCTGTTATGTGATCAGCAAGTAGACGCTTCTCGCTCTTCGGTGCGTAGCCATGAAACATATGAGAACCCGTCGGAGAGCAGGTACGGCTTTCTGCAAAGAGATCAAATTCAGTGCTCCTCTTTATTTTTAACCTGAAGCTATGTCGTGTGTCAGACCACTGGGATGGGCCAGCCACATCATTCTCTATATTTTTGATAGCATTAACAGCTCTACCAGGTAAAGAACTGTATTTCAGGAGCCAATTTGGGCCATCAAGGCTCAAATTTGACAATTGTCAAATCTCCTGGTTATTGATTGACAGGTACTAAATTACCTCTAATTTTTTTGTCAACAGTAGTTGAAATGAGTTCCTTTCGGGCTGGAAATTCTGTCTCCACCTTTGTCATTTATTTTTGATTTTATTTGACATGGACATGACCCATGTCATTGGACCAACCAAATGCATTGATTTAGGTGAATTAACTATACATTGACTAGTTTTCAACACCGCCCCAAAAAAAGATAGATAAGAGGTAAAGAACTGATAATACATTTTGGTTAATGCAATAATAGGCGAGGTAGTATATGATAGTCAATCATATACATGTATTAAAGGCGAGCATGATCTAGCCATATAAATTCAAGTTTTAAATTTATGTGATTTGACTGTTGATTTGATTTGAGTCATTTTTTAAGTTGATAAAGGTTGTTATAAAGTGTTAGCTGTTGTCGCTGCTAGTTAATTAGTGGTGAATAAGTTCCATAGTGTTTGCGCCCTTTTGCAGAGAAACAGCTGTTCCAAAGATCGTTCTTGTACTATTGGGACAGAGACATCCTATTGATGGAGGTTTGTTGTATTTGCGATCGTGAGAGTGCTCTGCGTTGCCTGATGGGCCAATTCAGTATAGAAAGTAGTTGACGTCATGCGTCTCAGACAAATAATTTTAAGCGACTTTTGCAGTATTTTGGGTAAAATGAATATGTTGAGTGTTGTAGTTAGGGAATGTTTTGTTATATCACGCTTAATACCATGAAGTCAGCTAGGGTGGTTCACTGCGTTTAAGCTAGATCATTCTAGGGGGATGAGGAGGATAGGCCCTTGTGGATTGGCGACATACTGGAGTGCGGAATGAGCTGTCCTCAGCATGTCAAAAGTGGTGCTTGATACGCATTAAGCAAAGCCTACTCAAAATATTACATTTGTTCTAGTTCGACTGTCACAAGAATGATGGGGGCGTCCAGAGGTGCAGAAGAGAACCCAATATATTTACTCCACGTGGTGCGAAGATGTTGCATGGTTGTCTTGGTCATGTGAGAT
>OLKM01004530.1:0-21751 GCA_900291075.1 Melanogrammus aeglefinus | reverse complement strand
TTTAATTTAAATTTTTAAAGAAAAGTGGTGTGTATTAAAATATTTATGGAAAGTTGAGAATAACATTCTTTTACTCTTTCTGCATAAATAAAATTCCAATATTGAGCCAAAACTTTTTATCCAATCCATTGGGTTTTTTTATTCGTTCACACCATCTCATCTCACTCTACTTGAGCAACAATAGTGAAAGTAAAACCATTGAAATAAGAGGCTTTCAAATATGAAGCTTTGACAACATTAACAGGGGAGAATTTTTCCTGTCATGTTTGAAATCAAGTAGAAAAATATGATCGTTCTGGTGACAGGCACCAAATGACAGCTGAGAAACAAGAATCCCTGGCGTTAGCTTGAATGTCCATTTATGAGTCAAGTTATGGTATGTTCCAGCCGAGTGTCGATGGAGAGAGGGAAGTCCTGGCGTAGGTCTTAATGTCAAAGCTTAATCTCCAGCAGAGAGATAATGACAGCGAGGCGGTCGTGTTGGTAGTAGTCAGCCCGTTTTATTTCCTGTGTGGCTGTGTCGTGTGATGTTAGACAAATATACAATCAAATTAAGTCATGTAAACCTTAGGATTGATATAAATACATTCTCTGCCCGATCAAATTACCTAGTGCCGTTGTTTGCCTCTGCATATTTGACAGTTGCAGAGATACACAACTTTCACCTATCACTACAATCAGCTCCTTTGTGCGAGGTTGTCCCAGTTTAGCACGTGAAAAAAGATGCTAAGCAAGCTGTATATACTTATGATAATAATGCATGATGCCCTTTAAGTGTGATGCCCTCTATAAAATAGATATGAATGTACAGGGTGCAGAACATGCTGGCCGCAGTCGTCCTCAACAAGTTTCAGACATTAAAAAACATTCCGGAAGGGGTATAATAGTACCAGCACCGACATAATAATCCAATATACTTAAACTCATCTTTTGTAAAATGTGAGTACGGCGAGGCAAGTTGGTGGGTTTTAATGTTTCTTTTGTTAGGATAGAAAATACGAGAAATGCAACTATCGGCGAGTGAGGTTTCCAGACAATGTTGTGAATGATTTATTCTTTCAGTCAATTGTGTGTCAGCTTTCAGGATAAAGACAGTTTGAGGATCTTTCTCGTTGTTCTTCCTCCGACAAACAAAAGCAGAAAAAAAGGTGAATTGAAGGGAGCATTTCAGAATTGTAAACGTTTGTTTGTTGGACGACGCTGTTCGTATGGTATCGTTCGGCCGCAGAGCCGAGCCGAGTGTTGTATTCGTTTTGAGCGGAGTGGCTTGTTTGTAGGATGGAGGAGTTCTTACTGAATAAGAAAAATTGAATTTCCTTTGTCGGTATTTACTTATCATGTCCAATTACTCCTTCTCCAGTCATCTTGCCGCCTACTTATTGGTATAATTCCGCGATGCAGAGGCGCTTATGGTTCCTCTCTTTCTCTGCTTCCTTTTCATACAGTTTACGTGTGAATAACACGTACGCTAGTAGGCACTAGAGCGAGCGACAACGACAGAGTTGTGGAGGAAGGATCAGCCTGGGTGGTGGGGGGTTCTGGGGGGTGGAGGGGGGGGTGTTGTGTTTGAGAGACGGGGTGGGTGGGTAGTCATAGGAATTAATAAGAGTAGAAGAGAAGGAAAACCGTTTTGGCATCATGTTTTGTTTGTGTGTCTATGTGTGGACCTCCCTAAGATATAACAGAATTCGACTGATGAATGTTTTTCCAGTAATGTTCAGGACGGATCCATTCACTGATCGTAATAACAGTGAAATGATATAGTTTGTGATAGGGTGTTGTTTGTGTTGGATCATGAACGATTTCTCAGTGTCTCAAGGTTCTGGGTGAAACCCCAAGTCGTGCACTCCCAATACTTCTAAACTTTGACCTTAGATGATGTAATGGTATCTGAATAAGCTTTCATTTAATATTTTTAAAAATAAGAAATTGTAAATTGTGAGCTTCGTAAAAAGAACAGATGATAAGGCCATGAGGAAGCTTGACCTTTATTTGTCGGTTCTGTTATTTTTGTTATTCTATTTGTCTCTCATTTCCCCCCCACTCCCACCCCGTGGTTATTCCCCAACCCTGAGAGGTCCTGGCCCTTGGCACGGTGTCCCACCTTTGAAATGAGCCGGCTCGGTTTCTAAGTGTGAGGCCACCATCATATTGGCGAACTCCAGATCTGTTGAGAGGACCAGCACGTTTGTTTTAGGAAGCACGACGATCCAGAAGTTAGGCCGCTGTGAAGACCCCAAGGCGGATCCTGCGCCCTGGCTCTACCGCTATTTACACCATGGGGGGCGACCCACAACACACAGGTGTTAAGGAGGAACCTGAGGTTCGGAGGCGCGACACAGATGCATTTCAACGCCTGCTGGCTGTTAGGATGTCGCGAGTGCGCCAATGACTTGGTGTGTTACAGTGTTCTTCTTTTATTCCAATGAGTTTATCTACAATTCTGCGCTTATGATATGTCGGCTATTACGTGTAAGTTTTTTTACTAATCGTTGTGTTTTATTATTGACATGGTTCTTTATGTTCTGAAATCACCTGCATTTTCCCTTTAAGGTTTTTAAAGTTTCATGTTTACAGAGGTTGTGATACAGTTGACAGTAGTCCGAATTAATGCAATTTAATTGCAGAATAAATACAAGACGTTCCTCAAACATAGGGTGTTGTGTGGTGCGTTTTTAACAAAGTAAATAGAGAAAAAACAAGCGCAGAAATATGATATACTCAATTAAATTATGTGGCGGACGGATTAAATAAGGAGTTCTTTATCATATCTTAAGAGGACGTCTCAGCGTGCGTGCTTATGTTGTCTGAACGAGATGAATACTGCTTCTGTTTATGCACGTGCAGGATTTATCCCTGAGTCCCTAACCTCACCCTTGATGCCGAACACTAGTATGAGATAATGCTTTTACTATTAACCAATGTTAAAATGCATTAAGTTAATGGACCCTTATTGTGAAGTGTCACCACACTCTTTATTAGAAAGAACAGGGCTGAGTGTTACGACTAGTCTCACACTCGAATGTGGAGAAGGGGGGTGGTAGGAGAAGAATTTGGCCACCAGAGCTCAAAAGTTGAGGCCGAAGCAGTGAAGAAGGACCAGATGTAGACCAGCTCGCAGGGCCCCAGCCAAGCGTGGTGATAGCAAAGGGTGCAGCAGTGGTCGCAGCAGCTCCAGTGGAAGATCTTGCGTTGGGGTTCTCTCTCGCCGGCGCAATTAGATCGTCATTGACATACCTTTCAGAAAAATGATCATCATATTAAATGTGACGTGAGGGGTCATATATTTTTGACTTTATTGTTTTCTGTATTTTATTTTTTTTCTTATCTTTAATCCCATACGATGGAATCAAAGAGAATACAATAAGCAAAATATAAATATATTTGCTAAATACACCAAAAGATGTATCCAGTATTCTGGATAATTTGCGTGGCCTGAAAAAACATGGCGTATGCTAGTGACGATGCACAGACTACCTGTTGCCTTCCTACCTGCCCGGCTTACCTGAGCGCACTTTGGCGCGCGATGCTCATGTGCATGTCCTGACGTCTGCCACAAGGCTAGGCAGACCTATTGGCTAAAGCTTAGCGACTAGTCACGGGTTTGAGGGAAGTGGCTTTGGAGGAGGAACTGACGAGGGGTGGTGGGGGGATTGTTTTTTGTAGCAATCTTTCCAGATCTAGCTTACTCTGGATGGCTTCTCCAAAATTGCTAGCTGTAAGGTTCATATGTAGTGTAAAGCAGGATACTCATGGCGGTTAAGCGTATTGGAGTACTTCACCTGCACAGCCAGTCGTTGATGCCTCTGTCAAAGTAGGCCTGTAAAACAAGGACACAGTACATAGTTCATGGAAGTTGTCAGGGAGGGCAGGAATATGAGATTAGGAGCATAGACAGAGCGAGATCAGGATACTTTGTATTTTCATGTGATATTGAAAGTTAACTGTCGATTGATATTGGGATTTTTATCCTTATTCAAACACAATAATAAGAGTATATAGCACTGAATGGATACTGTGATGCAGGGTCTGAAGGTTTAAGGGGGGGGCACTTACGTCTCTAGAAAGTACATACAGTATGGATTAGGAGCATTTAATACATTGGGTGGTTCGGAGATGGGGTCCAAGTGTGAAAGTCCAGGTCGGTGGCACACCTGGTGCGGTTTGTATGACCGCCTGATACATTGACCGCTTGCCTTCACTCAGTCTTTACAACCAGGTTTGGTATGTGTAGGCCATACCGGCTAAAACACACACGCGCGTGCACACACACACACGCACGCACGGCACGCGAGCGAGGCACACACATCCGGAGAGTAGCGAAAGGGTAGACTGGTACTCCTCTCTACAGACACTTTTGGTAAAAGAGCGGGCTAGACGGTGTAGTGTGAGGGTCCGGTCGACCCCTTGTGCTGAAGCGTACTGGTGTTTTGATCGCCCCCAGTGGTCCTCAAGCCTAACCATATAGGCTCTCCTGGGTCGGAGGGTCCAACTACTCGTGACCATGCCTCCTTAATTACTTGCTAATATTGCCACTTTCTACTGTAAGACGGCTTTGCGTTAAAAGCGTTTGGGTTTCTGGCTCCTAATTGTGATAGGGGATATTAGAAGATGGCAGAGGAGAGTGGGTTGATAAGTAGAGGGAGGATAACACGTGTGAGAGGATGAGGATACGTGTCTGTATCAATTATTGGGTATCGCTGTACATTGATCCATTTTATGTCATATCTTACATTCGTCTGTGAGGGTTCGCTGCAGTCTTTAACGGAACGCTATATTAGAAATGTCAATTTCTGGACGGTTTATTTTACATTTTTATCACGTGTCACACAGGAACACAGGTGAATGATAAATAGTTTTTTTTAGTCCTATTTTAATGTTTTCTGAATAGTTAGAAGAGTAATGGTATTTTTGATGTACACATTATGATGGTTCAACAAAGGCACGCGACCCATGACAAAGAGTTTACTCCCTTACCCTCTCCTGCGTTTGTAATTTTTATAACTTGTTCTTAAATGGGATATGGCGCGCCACCTTACCCAGCGACCAATCAGAGAGCTTCTGCACCAGCCCTCATGTCACTGGGCGATGTTGAGGATGATGTAGAGGTTAGTGGGAAAGAAACATGTTCCACTACCAGGATGACCCGCCAGTGCAGCAAAGGCCCGTTGTGGCTCATTGCACCCACAAATCTCCCTGTTCCCTTGCGGCTTCAACCTTTGGAAAGCGTTGGCCTGGAGAGGCAGAGAGGAGGTCAAGCCAGCCACACATGATAACAGAACCGCCACTCTGGAGTTTGACCATCCTTGGATCCTAACACTAGCTGGGGCCCAGACTAGTAGTGTTCAGGAACCAAAGATTGGGCCACTAGGGTTGAATGAGGGCCTATTGTGTATGTTCTCTAAGTTGGATCTTTGAGCCATGAGTATTTGCTGAGTAGGAAATGCCGATAAGCTCAAGAAACCTTTCTAGTTTGGTCTGGCGGCCTCACAAGCGTACGTACTGATCGACAAACGTACGTAAAACTGACGAAGCTCCAAGCTTAGTAATACATTGTCCATCCTTAGTAAATATATTATATACATTTATAGCATTATATGCTCTCTAGATATGTTATTATCTTGTTATCTGTTAACAGATGAATTAATTTTCGTTGGTGTTTTCGTTCAAATATATTTTCTTTTATTATATTTTATCTACATTATGTATTATTAATTATTTCCATATATACTTCCTTTCCTCAAATCTTTGCTCTTATTATGGTTCGGTCACATAGTAAACAATACAATGCCGGAAATTAAGTCAGTATATCTACACATAGATGAAAAGGATCAACGACTGTCTTCATCCTCATCACCCACATCAGAGCGTGTGAGAACACCCCATCCCCATGATCCGCGCGCATTCCTGACCCTCCCGGCGGCGAACCGGTACCTGCCGCGTTGGAAACTGGTCGAAGGTCGATGATGGGGACCGAAGAAGAAGAAGAAGGGCGAGGTAGAAAGTTTACGGTTACTTGGTAGCAGGTACGAGGAAGGAGTAGCTGCCCTCGCTTGCGGTCGCAGTTCTCCCAGGCGAAGCCTTCATGTCAGCGCATGGAATGGTTCAGAAGCGCGCAAGCCGCCGTAGAATGCACGCACGTCTCCTAGCAGGTTGCAGTCGAAGGAGCCCGTTCACCAGCGTCTTCCTGAGGGACAGACGGACGGCGTGGGGAGTGTGTGTGCGCAAGCGGGGTGGGGTTTACACAACAGACTTCTAAACAGGTATCGGAATTTTATAAGGCAAGTGACGTATTGGTGGCATCTCTGATTTCAAACCTAGTTATTATGAAAAGCATTTTCAACCTAAAGGGTGGAGTTAATCAATTTGTATTTGCTGTGTAATTGGAAAAATCACTGTTTCTGTCTCCACACATAATCTGTCTTCCAGAACTCCACCGCTACGCCGCCGAAGTGTGGTAGAGGGGCTAAGGGGGGTTGAAGGGGGATCCTGTAGTGTCCATCAAGGCGCGCTGCGAACGGTTAAAGGTATCAATGCGCTAGATAACGTGCCACCTGCTTTGCTGGCTCTGAAACGAGAGGAAAATTAACTGAACGTTTTTTTAAAGCCACTGTCGCTGTGGTTCGCGTCTCCGAGGAGTCAAAGATGACCTCACAGTCTTGTTTAAAGCTTCTTATAGCTTCTCATACTGGTTAAAGTAATGAAATGTTGATATGGATTGGATCCCTGAACATCCATCCGCAGTCGACCCTGTTGTAGGCATCCTTAAGCCAATGATCCTGCTTCGTACCCTGTAATTTTACACCCAACACTACAAAAAACGGGCCCTTTAATATATATAATGATATATTGCTTTACCTGCCAACATTAAATGTATTATGTACAGTGTGGTGGACCGCTTTTTATCGGAAAGCACCTTAGAGCACAGGTTGAAGTGCCATCATTGTTCTTGCCTCATTGCCTGTTAAGCTGCTGCCTCAGCATCACATATACCACGCAAGAACCAGGAGAATGACACCTGCCGAGCAGGAGAGTGAAATTAGGGGAGGAAGGCAGTAGGAGGAGTGCATTAGACAGACCTGCCAGGAGTTTATGAGGGCTCCAGCTTTGAATGGAGGCCAGAGTGGCTCAGGTCCGGCCCACGAAGCTGAGCCAACACCTCTTCTTTGACGAGATGCCAGCGTCTTGTACTCAGCATGAGGCAAGTGGGACAGATCAGGCCCCAATGAAAGTCCGAGTCCCATGTGTGACCTAGCACCGCCAGCAACACCGTAAGAGCCCGAAGACCCAGGGACCTGTGTGCTGTGGAACAAACATGGAGACGTCACAGGGGGGGTTTGGACCCAAGCTTACAATGTTCTGGAGGGAGTAGAATATATTTTGAGACTATAACGTGAATTAAGCATTGATATTTATACAGTACATTATATACTCATTATATGCGTCATACAATTATATATGTAGTATTTTTTTTATAGTATTGATTGGTATATTATGAATATAGATATATATTGAAGTTACAGTATATTCATAATCTGTATTGTTACCTTACATCCATCTATTACCAATCTTCAGCGCCGCAAGCAGGGGGACAAAACAAGGAGCATGTTTTAAAACATGTTGAGGTTTATTATATATTCAAAACATTTTCCGGAAGGAAATAGTTGGATGGATGAATGGAATGGGATGGATGGATGGATGGAATGGATGGATCATATTGATAGATATGGATGAAGGGGATGGACCAAACGTACACACATATTGACAAATGAGCATGTCCTGTTTGTTATACCACAACACACACACACACAACACACACACACACACACACACACACACACACTACACACACCACAACCACCACACAACACACACACAACACACACTACTACACACACACACACACACACACCACACACACAGAAAGATCGTTAGATTGCCAGGAGAGAACAGCTGCTGCTTGCTGCAGAAAGCTAATGGGGATCAAAATAAAACAACACACACACACACACAGCGCACAACAGCGACACGCACCAAACACACATATAAATATCAGCAAATGCATGAATAACTGTATACACACCCACACCACGACACACTAACCAATATACACCATAGATACAGCCATGTATTGGACACGACAAACAACACATATACACACAGATCACACACCACACACACACACACACACACACACACACACACACACACACACACCACACACACACACACACACACACACACCATCTCACAATCCAAAACAACGATACATAGTACATACATACAATACATACACACACATACAGTATGGTGCAATACACAACTTACACCCACTTGGGGGGACCAGCAAGCGTAGAAAATCTTTTGCAAAGATCATCACGTGACCCGGTTGAGAGCGCAAAAAGTGAGATATGGTTACGCGAACGTTTTGAAAACCACATATGACCCACTCGAAGTCTGGCGACGTCCTGCACCAGAACACCAAGCCGCCAGGGTGAGCACGCCTCAGCAGTTCACCTCTGTCATCCCGTCACCATGTGTTGAAGACCGTATGGCGGAAAACTCTGGAGCCACTTGGCCAATTTTTTCTGCCAAAGTAATGCAATCCGGCGCTTCACAACTCTCCTTCGAAGGCTTCCTTCCTTGTTTACGTTCTTCTCTGATAACAGGAAGAAGAAGGAAGAAATTGTTTTGAGTAGTCTGAGTGAAGGCACCTGCAAGTTATGTCAGAATGACAAGTTGATAGATTTTAATAGGCCATTGCTTATACGACCAACTTCCATACTTGGGGAGTTTTTTGCACACCAGGTATATTTTATTCCTTTTATGGGTCTGTCCCTATGGCTCGTGAAGTAAAGTCGATATTTTCGAGCTTGGTAGCAGTATGTTAATTTAGTTCATATGTTGATGCATCATATGGATCTGGGATGCGCTTGTTGTAGAAATAGCGAGAAGAGAGTCTTAGAGTTTGAGGTCTGATTTATGGATTCCTAATCACCTTACTCCTAAAGCTGAATAACAGTAATCTCTGTTTTTTGTTTAACTGAAATTCGGGAAAGAACATGTGGACCTTGCATTAATGAAAAAAAGGGAAAATAGGAAAGAGAATAATCCCTTTTCAGCTCTCTTCTATTCACACAGTGTAATTCAAAAGTGTGTGAGATTTGGAGTACCGCGACTAGCCAGATGTCTATGTAATAACATTCATTCCAAATGCTTTTCGCGGTTTCCACCGGTAACCTTCTTCTACATTAAACCCCAGCTCTCCTTAATCCCTTTTTAGACGATTATGTCCATAAATACATACACTTAGCGAAAATGGTTGTTACGTATTGTCTACGTTATAGCAAACCTAACTTAAGACCTTCAATAGTCCTACTACCGTTATCTTAGTCTAGTAAGAGACGGTGCGGTTCTAATCTGTTTTTAATGGATCCCTTCAGAATATCTCAAGAGTATATACGAGAAATCTGTATTCGGTTATTTTCTTTATTTCGATATCGATGAGTATATATAGTTAATATGTATATATGTATACCGTATTATGTACTAGGTATAGGTGTTTAAGTAAAGGATAAATATTTTTGATCACACTACTATTCTTAACACAATCAACTGCAACTAATTTTATCACAAAACAAGCCCTGATCCAAATGATTTACGACACAGCTAAAAAGAAAGTAGTTTGCTTAGCCTATTTCAAGACCTAAGGCACAGTAATATCAAACAACAGTACAGCCATGACCCAGTTCTGAAATGATCAGGTAACAGGTGCACTGATATAGACATTTTCCACCATGCAGTTTTGAACTTCTAGGAGATGACCTACAGCAGTCTTGACTGCTAGAGCGCGTTTGCTCACTATTGTCAACATCACATCACATCACATATCAATAGTAAACAGTGATATGACTGTGTTGGCTGTGTGTGGCGGTTCCCCAATTGTCAGCGGGTAGGGGGGGGGGGGGGGGGGACTAGCTGACACAGAATTAGCCTCCATCCCAACAGGGAAATCTAGATTGGCACTAATTGTCCTGGCTTCTATATATGGTTTTTATTTTCAGTAAATATTCCTATGATTCTGTATCTTATGTTGCGGATCTGCAAAGAGTTTCTTAACACAAATTGGAATGCAGCCTTAACAGAAGTAATGTTTTGTTTTTGGGAAATTTGTCTTCTGTCCTTCTTTCTTTTTCTGTGGTTTCTGTTCTATGATGATACAGCTTTAAGGAGTTATCTATCTCTCACCCGGTTATGCTATTCTAGTTGTTTCATAGTTCTTTTTTTATGTTCCTGTTGGTTGGTGTTGTGTCATGTATCAGGTTTGATGCTTACAAACTGGAGAAGTAGATGCCTCTGTGAGGCGAGATCGAGAATGAATATTATTGTATTCAACCTGCAAAATCAATCTGCAATCATTCAATGGTACAACATTTTTCATGCAAATCGAATAATGAAATCGTAAAACGTATTAATTACGTGGAATTCAACTGCATCTATAAACTTGAAGGATGGAACCCACATCCAACACATTACATCACGAAGTCTGAGTGAAAATTGGCTCTTCGAATCTTCGGTGGTCTTCATCCATCCACTGCACCGCTAGGAGGACCTCAAACGATCCAGCTGGCCGCCCAGGGCCATTGGCCAACCCCCCAGCAACGGCGGTGTAGAGTTACACTCTCATACCTGGGGAGGCGCTGCCTTGAACCCCATCCTTGGTTCTCAACACATCCCTGACCTGTCAGGGTTAATTCATATAATACAGTCTCAGAACTAGTAGTGGGACATCTAGGAAAATCTGTTCAAAACGGTTCCTCTAATTAAGTTCTGTTTATTTTTAGGTCATCATATGATTAGGAGACTGTCATTACTTTCATTTGGTAGTTCTGAAACACTGACTTTAAACTTTAGTCCAATATTCCGATATAAAATGTACCTAGGTTTTTGAAAGGACCAGAACCACAACATAGGAAATTAATCATTATTTTGGCTAACAGGCCCATTGGTTTACTTCATAAATTTATAATTATGCACAATCACACAATAAGCCTGATTTGATCAACTGTTTTGTGCATGTTGTTTATTGTGTTTGCAAACTGTCTCATAAAAACAGAAGAGACAAACCTGAAAAACAACACGTTTATTAGCTTGGTTCTCTAACCCAAACGTGAACAATGGCAACGCTCCCATTTTAGACTCTATGATGAAGTGCACTGGGGTGTTTCTTTCGCTCAAGGGATGAGGGGCCCACGCGTTAGTCGCACCAGAGGGAGTGACTTTAAAGGAACTGCACTGGCTGCACGGAAATCTCGCACCCGTCAGCTGCGGCCAACCCTAGCTCCTTCTTATATATAGCCCAGTACAGTTTGTGGTGGGTTCCTGTGCCAAGCCGGCAGGGCTGGCAGCTGCAGTTGCTAATGTGATATCCACGTCGACGCACTGGACTTCTCTCATACGCTCAGTGCCGCAAATTAGGCACCAGAATGACCCGAGAGAAGGCCGCATTTATGGAACCAATTTAAGAACGAAAAACACACTTTAAATTATCCATATCTACATCTTGGGAAAGGACTAATTATTGGTATATTAATGTCCGGGATTCGTTGAGCCTCCACGTACCAGTCCTGATTCAAGGTGTGTGGTCTTTGTATTGTGGTTACAGCTTTTTTGTGCCCCGCAGGCTAAGAAGTTGTTGAAGTTGGAGTTGGAATAACAAATCTCCCCCATTCGGTTTGAATGGTGCCATGCCTTGCATACCAATCAATGTACCACAATACAAAGTGGTAGTCCCGATAGCTGTGTGCAGAAACCACAATCACTCAATTGTCGTTGTTTTGTTTTTTTACCGGGCCTATTGACTATACACATGAGAGATACATTAAAGAAAGATGTGTTTTATTTTATTTATTTTGTTTTACCTAACCTTGTATCCGCTAACGTGTCCGAATAAATAAAAGAAAGAACACGGGGTGACAAGCGGCGGGTGTCTCTAGTTTCATACCGGGTCTAAAACACGGTGGGCCTTTCACCGTGGCAGCTGCTGTGAAATCGCAAGCACCAAACAGCGAAAGACGCGCACGCTTATCGCGAAGGATCAGGGGGGGGGCGTGGGTGTTGCTTCATGGGAGGGCGGGGCACAGGGGGGGGTGTTGGGGGGGGGCGGTGTGGGGGGGTGGTCGGGGCTTATATTTATCTCCACGGCGCAAAAGTCAGCTAGGAGTCGCGTAGTAGGAGTGGGGGGGTAGGGGGTTGGAGAGGTCGAGGGAGGGGGGGGGGGGGGGGGGGGGGGGGGGGGGGGGGGGGGGGGGGGGGGGGGGGGGGGGGGGGGGGGGGGGGGGGGGGGCTGGGGGGGGGGGGGGGGGGGGGGGGGGGGGGGGGGGGGGGGGGTTGGGGGTGGATGAGGAGGCGGAGGTGGAGGGGTGGAGGAGGAGGTGGAGGTAATATCGATTTACCGCGTCCGCGGAGTAGATCGGTACGCGTTTGAAGACGGGATGCCTGTAAGCTGTCCATGCGCGCGAACGGTAAGCCTGTACAACGAGAGGCCACTGCTGGCTGCTCTGACCGAGAGACTGACTGAAGTTTCAATTATGTATTGGGAGATTATATGTGATAGGCTTCGCTTGCGTGGTAGACACGGTCTCGTACATGCCAATGAGGGATTATGAATATAGATCTTAAAAGGCTTTGGCTTTTCTAACGCTTTTTTAGTCTAATATAAAGTCTTGAGGGTTTTCTGATATAGGCCTAATATATATTTAAAAAAGCAGGAAGAGCGAGGCTGTATGTGCTTGTGTGTGTGTGTGTGTGTGTGTGTGTGTGTGTGTGTGTGTGTGTGTGTGTGGTGTGTGTGTGTGTGTGTGTGTGTGTGTGTGCTGAATGCTCGCCGTGTGTGTGTGTGTGCATGTCTGTGTTGTGTGTTTGTGTGTGCATGTGTGTGTGTGTGGGTGTGTGTGTGTGTGTGTGTGTGTGTGTTGTGTGTGCTGAAATAATAAACGTGTGTGTTTGTGGTGTTCATGGCTGATAGTAAAAGGAATGGCGGGAGATAGACGCTGTTGTACTCCTCTATCAAGAGCATCAGTTCTGACGCGTTTTTTAAAGCTATTCGGTCTGATTTCACCCACTAGAGGGAACGCGGTGCTCTCTTAAGAGGTTTAGCGAAATTATTATTATTGTCAATCACATTTTTGAAATTTGATAAACTTTAAAAACGAAAAGTTTTTAGGCATAGAACATAAATGATTTTTCTTGTCACACGTTACAACACGGGCCAAAACCTTTACAAACAGTACAAGAGAAGCAAGTTAGAGCCTGCAACCCATCCAATCTAGGGTTTATTCATTGTCGTGGAAGGAGCTCCGGTTCCACAAGGGAAGAAACTCCAATCCTAAGAAAATCGCCCCCTCCCACACTGGATGCCCCCGCTTCAGAATGGATCTCAAAATACATAAAGCCTCCATGTTTGCGCCACTGTCTGGCATGTATTGTACCCGCACAGCGATATGGACCAATTCATTTTGAAATAGTCCTCTGCTTATACATCGAATTTTTATTTTATTGCCATCCTGGAGTTTAGTTTTATCGATCGTGCGTTTGGGAACGATAAATCTCCCGATCCTGTTCGCGCGGTTTCACAAGTGCACGCCAGTCACATTTTGCTTCTCAGTGGGAATTCACGCCAGCTAACCAGGCTAAACATAAGCGGTTAACCTTCCGGAAGCCAGTTCACAGATTCCTGTGCTATCGGTCCGTTTTCGTCCACACACAATACACACACACTCTTGTTGGAATGAGTGGTCCGACCAAGTGCCATTGTGTATACATCTGTTTGACATTAAACAGAGGAGGGCATTTTTTGGTAGGTGTATGTATGCCTAAAATGAACAAACCCAGGTTCGAACCAGGATCCCACCCTCCTCTTCCGACGGTGCTAGCTGGCTGCTGGTTCGCGCCGCCGCCACCACGACGCCTCTGATCGGCCGCTAAGCCTGCTGGCTCTGGGGGCTCGCAGGTTCTCCGCGCCTTCAAACCCACTAGCTTAACTAGTTAGCTTGCCCAAGAAGCGGGCTCCGTTGCTGGATAAGAAAAACATTCACAACTGTAAAGGAAAAACTCATCCGTCGCAATGGACCACATGTCCATCATCACACAGGTTTCCAATCCCAAAGAGGAGGAAATTATCTCGTTCAACCAGGAGAAAGGTAAGTCAGACGAGGATGGGTCACGTTAGCTGCTGGATGGTAGCTGTTTGAGTTAGCGCTCAGCTGACGCCCGCTATCTTGTAGATAATAGGACAACCTGGTTGCCAGTTTGTCTTTCTAATGCATGCTCAGATCCTAACGATGCACTAGAATATACAACACGTTATTTGTTGATCGGTCCACTATTTTCTCCAGCCGGTTCCTGTTCTGTTTCATTTGAGTGATGGTCCCAAGAAGCGTTCATCTCAGTAGTTTACATTCTGATGTCAACAAAAGCGAATTGGTTGTATACCCAAAGCTAGTAAACATTACGTGCTTTTTAAAATTGGTGTTAGATTGGTTAATTAAACAGTATCAAGAAATGTTTATACATTATTAGACACAATGAAATAAGACATACATTATACATGTATAATGAATGCTTTACATTTGACAAGACAACTAAGGATGGACCTTGAAGCTACAAGCATGCACGTCAGTTTGTAAATAGCATCCTATGTTTGGCTTCTTCCATCTTATGTAATTGTTTGCTTTGTACGAACACATGGCACCTAATGGTTATTCGTGCGAAAAGTGTTTGGGATCCGCTCTCCAAGGAAAACCACGTGAATGACCCATAGATGGGTCGACGCTGCTTTTCTAGAGAAATGACTCATTCAAATAAATTAAAAAAACAAGTCCACTTGAGACACACACCATGAGGAACAAAGGAGCATGTTTTTATTGAAATACTGTCTAGCTAGTAATGTTGGAAGACATACGAGTTTTTCCCCTCCAAAGGGACAGTGCATCTTTGTGTATCATGAACGGATTATGTGAAACATAAACCCTAAATAATCATGGGAGACTTTGGTTATTCTAGCACATTGGTCTCTCAATCAACGGTTATAACCATTTGATGCCCAAATTCTTACTTCGGGCACTACGTTTATTTTTTTATGCTTTTGAAAAGATTTGTTTTGTCAAATTGTAGAGTTAGTTAAGCCTGGATGTGCTTGTCAGTAAAAGTCCTGAGCTAGACCTTAACCGGGTCCATGTGACTTGTTTGTAATGGCTGGCAGTCATTATTAATTTCCACAGTGTGATAATTTATTGAGTATAAGGAGTTAATGATATTAACGTGCCTTTGCCATGATCCAGGCCTGCCATGAGCAGCAGGAAGGTCATTTTGTGGCCACCCTGGCCTTTGTCTGCCTCGAAGACTTCATCTTCTCTCTCCTCTCTCTCTCGTCAGTCGTCTCTGGTTGCCTAGAATGAGCAGTCCGGGATCTGTTTACCTTCCCCGACCAGAATGGGCTCAGAATGGCTGTTTGGAGGACCGAACACGACCCGTGTTGACACATAATCGATATTTATCATTTGAGCAGCAGCTGATATTCCTCTGTGTGGACAAACATCAGCGAATCAGATAGCAGTTGTAATCTGACAGTGTGATTTGAGTGATGAGAATCTGTTCTGTTTGAATTATTATATTGGTGGGAGATTCTACAATATCCCTAATTAAGAATGGTCTTGGACCCATATTGTTATCGGTGCATCCCTTCCAGTAATTAAAAAGGTCCATGATGTGTTATATTTGTAAAGGTTTATGCTTGGGGGAAATATGTGAGCACTTACCAAGAGATAACTTTCTAGGAACAATGGCGCGGTATAGTTTCCAAAAACACATCTTCAAATTTTGTTTTCGACCCACTTGTTCCAAACAGCGTACTTGTCTTCGTATGTGTTCATACTTCAAGTCGGCCAGCTTTCTCCCTTGGGAAATACTGTGAAGGTAAATGTCACCCATTTCTTGAGTGGTAGGCCTGCAAGCTTTGTTAAAGATACAGGGCTGCGTCATACAGAGTGGCTTTTGAAGCAGCCCGTGGAAAAGTGTGAAGGACACATTCACAGGCTGAAACAAATAAAATTTACAGAAATGGATCCAATACTATTTGAATCATCAATACCTTTATGTTTAAAAATTAATATTAGAAGTATGGTGCATTTCAAAATTCATCGTGCATTTCTTTCTTTTTTTGTATTTAGTTGAGCATCTTGGCAGACAATTTTAGACATGATTTTTGGGTTCTGGCGCCATGTAAGCAATTACAATTTCTCTGTACATTGGGCCTAATCGATAGTGAGAAATAATCGTAAGTCGCGGCCCCTAAATTTTTTATCAATGTCTTGATGTCCCAAAAGTCAATGGGAGAATAAGTTACGGGAGCATAAAACCCGACACAGTAAGTCTTGTGGTGGTGCCCCCATAACTCAACACACCTCTTTCCCACTATGTGCTGGGTGCTTCCCAGCTGGCTGCCTTGGGGGGTTGGTTTTACAGGTGGCTAGAATTGCTTGAAATGGCTCCAGGTTGTCTGGACAGAAATTGTCCCACCTTTGCCCCACCCCCCTTATGTGTACCTCTGCTGGTTTTCCTCCAACACGTTGTGGTCACTCTCTGACACTGTTTAGGGCTGCGTGCCCTACAATACTAAAATTATAGACTCTTCCCTCTCTCTCCCCCTCTCTCTCCCCCTTTCCCCACTCTCTCTCTTGCTCTGCTGGCCGGGGTCTCTCATGGTATAACTATTTAGTAGATATTACAGTTGTGCATCTGTTTTTTCTTTTAGATAATTTTAGAAAGCTCTGAACATCTAAAGGTCCGTTCTTCAGTAGCAGTCGGGTGGTTCTGGTGAGGGGTTGTGAGGCGTTTGCTCCTTAGGATGTGGAATGGCAGTTGGAGGAGGTGGTGGCCCCGGGAGGTGGTGCTTTTGGTTATTTATAGCCGTTACTCCATCTAACTAAGCTGTTGGCCGGGACCTTTATGTAGCCACTGAGTTTGAATGATGAGCTCGGCCTTACACGATCCTTCACCCCCATCAGAACCAGAATGGAACCGGCACCACTGGAACCCAAAGCCTTTCCAATAATATGTGGGGGTGTGTGTGTTTATAAAATTAATATAATACTTTTTTATTTTGTCCCTACTTTTAAAGTAAACCAAAAAGTTTCATATTGGATGGGAATGTTGAAATGTAGTGCAGGCAATATTAATAACTGAGAAATTCAGTTAGAAAGTCAGTTATTGTCAAATGAATGTCATTCTAACGATAAAATGCTCTCACTTTTAGACTTTACGATTTCTTAATATTCTCTACTTTAGCTATCATTGTTGACAATGCTGAATGGGGTAACTTCATTTGCAGGCAAGGAGCTTTATTTCAGATGATTCACAAGAAGAAGAGAAATCAAAACTAGGGGAACATTTCTCATAACACTACTACTAAAATGGATTATTTTATGGACTCCATCAACTCCAGTGAACTCCTAAACTATTTGTTATAGTCCCGTCTGTTAGAATGCAGGCAGTGGAAGGAGGGAGGTGTGGGAAACTTTTCACACCTATTTTTATCCTTTTATGCCGTACAAAGTTACCCTTTGAACCTTGACCCCTTCTGACTGCTGGACAATCCCATGACTGGGCATCCAATGACTCCCGGAGCTGAACATCAAACATGACGTTTTCTCCTTGACCACTGTAGGCCCTTACCCTTATATCACATCTACATAGGTTTATAATGTTTATAATCTCCTATAATGGTGCCAAATACAAGGCTAATGCCTAATGGTACACATTGCATTTCACCAATCCGTACACTGTCTAAGAACATGGTGGGTACCCCTGCTGTCAGAAAGAGGCTCACTTTAAGCCCTCGACGTCACACAGAATATCATTTGAAAACACTGTTTAGTGGCTTCGTCTCGGCTTCTGAGGGTTTTCATCAAGGGCACATGTTTCTTCACATCCTGGGAAGGATGCCCATCACTTGCCAGGCAGTGTGGTATGGAGACGTCCCCATGCTTGTATTATGGATGCAGAGGAGGAGAGTTTTCGCAAGGCTTTCTCAGGCCTAAAATTACATGATGTGTCAACCACCACAATCCCACCCAGGAGCCACGGCCTCATGGGAGAAGTTTTGGTAGAGCTTCTTTAGGGGTGTGTGTGTGTGTGTGTGTGTGTGTGTGTGTGTGTGTGTGTGTGTGTGTGTGTGTGTGTGTGTGTGTGTGTGTGTGTGTGTGTGTGTGTGTGTGTGTGTGTGTGTGTGTGTGTGTGTGTGTGTGTGTGTGGGAGCCAAGAAAAGTGACAAGCGTGTAAAGCTCAAATGCTTTATTGCTGTTTTTTATGTTTAGTAGTCAATTAAACTTTTGATCTTTCCTTTTAAAACTTTGCAAAGTGGCTGATCTCCGAACATTAGACATTTAAAAAGTAGCTTGATCGTTTTTTAATTACTGTTAGGCTGTCTACTGTCGTCATGTCAGTACACTATTCAATTAGTCAGTGTTTTTTATCGGTTCATGCCACGCGTATTGTGTACACGTTAGTCCTTGTGTGTCGGAGCTAGCCCCGTTCCATCTCTGGGCTGGCTGTAATCTGTTTTAAGGGGTTCCCAAGGGTATTTGAGCCTGAGTCAACATGGCGACTAGGGGCCCAGCAATGAGGAGTCATACAGAGATGACCACACGGCCCCGGCTCGACTTATCCACTAATGCAGAGTCAAATGACAAAACCAAGTCCGCCACCGGAAGGAAGCTGTGGTTCTGTGCACGACGTGGGCTATTTTTAGCACGCTGTACTGTACCTCTCTAACCATCATTCACACTCATTGCGCCATAGGGGGACCGACATGAGCGTATTGTATTGAAACGTCATGAATTAAATATGGGAAACGAATAAATCATGTTGGGTATTTTAAGTATTTTAAGTATTTTAACTACTGTTTCTTAAAAGGGTTCCTTCGCAAAAATTGTTCACAGATATCGATGATATAGATTTGGGCTACTTCTGTTCTGGAACATGTAAGCTGCCAGATGTTAGGGCCAAGCCATTTTAGGTCCCATTTCTTTGCTATTAGAACAGTATATTTCAAACCAGGAAGTAACTGGTTCATTAAAGAGATTTGTTGTCAGCTGACACTGTTAAACCAATCATAGGGTCTTGTGTGATGGCCAGTCTACTAAGTCACGCTATGGAGGCCTTGGCAAAAACTTAATTCAGAGCCCAAGTGGGCGTTCCTACAGGTCCTTGTGTTTTGCGATTTCGGTTGTGTTTGCGATTCGGTTGAGCCACTGGGGATGGTTTACTTTAATGAAAGCTGTTGTTTTCCAACTGTCACTAACTTCTAACATTCTGTCAGGAATTGTGTTTGAGTTATGCAAATGTTTTTTTCAAACTGGTACTATCGTCTTCTCGTTTTACTGCAGGGTTTGGCTATATAATTGGGGACACTGATGTTAGTTTTCTTCAACTTCAGTCTCAAGAAATCAACAAATTAATGAAAGGATGAATAGCTTCACAGACTCATAGCTTCAGGGTGATGCAATGTATGTCTTCGCTCTCTGCAATATTTTGAAATGCATAAACTAGTAAGAAAAGGCAGCTCTGAGTGAACCGCCCACAGATTCGGTGACGAGGACTGGATAATGTAAAGCCTTTGTTGCGGCACACATCTCCTTTCTTCTAAGGCAACGTGAAGTAAAAAACGGTTGCCTCATTCCCCTAAGGCATGGGGTCAGAAGATACATATTCATCAAAGCACGTCAACGAGGTATTTGATTGCGTCAACCAATTCTGAAGCATTACATTGATCTGACCTCAGTTAAAGTAGGGAGTAAGAATTCCTACTGTCTCCATTCAAATCCCGAAAGATCAAATCGCATCCCTCTTGGTTTTCTGTTATTTGTATACTCTTGGCTGACTTGTAAATGCGTCACAATGTCAAAGATATGCACTGAATGCCATTGTTTGACGTTGTAGAGCTTTCATTTTGTTTTACACCGATTGTTGGTGACGGTAAGACGGGTGGGCTGTTTACACAGGAAGCCAACGAAGACGACATTCTTTCTTGACGCCAGACAACTAATGAAGTCTGAAAAAACCTACGCTCGTCAAACGTCGGTTTGAAAGCCACCGATAAAAGCTGTATTTCTTTGGGTACTTTGTTGTAGTTCAAGAGTAGTAGAGAACTTTTGAGAACTGGCAACAACTATTTTCTGCTTTCCCCAGTGTGTGGTGTGGGTGTAACGTGCCGCACTCTACTACTCCTGCCAGAGGTGTGCTATTAAACTTTCAACTGATGCGTCTCTTCTGGCATAATGGCCTTTAAAGTCGCAGTGAACGAAGTCCCTGTCCGCACTGTACACTGTCGTCAGATCAGCAATCGCTGACTCAATTCGGCGATTTAATTACGTCTAAGACTGTGCAAAAACCTAAATTTTATATTTTAAATGCGAAAGCAGGTTAGGTTGGCCGTACATTCCCTGTTGATGAATGTCATACATAACATGTTGAAGGGACTTGAAAGATGGGTTTTGGCTTGGGAAGTGTTTGATGAAATGCGTCAGCAATATTTTTCCTGCCACTTCCCTGTGGAATTCCCCTATCGCTGTTGACACTGGACAACAACACACTCACTCAAACCCCGTTAATTTGTGGGGCCTCTTGTGGGTTGGTGTTTTACACCGGAGGTTTATCAACACAAACCAGGAAATCTAATTAAAAAAGCTGAGACCACCAGCTGGATCGTTGGCTTTCCTTAGTCCTTTCAAAAAAGGCCTTTCCCACGCCTCCATGCTTGACCAGTAATGCCTGCTGATGGTTTTTACTGGATCAACGGTCTTCCTTCTGGGATGAAGGACCTCTCCTCTGGCTCGATGGTTGGATGGAAGGAGCGCCCGGTCGATGTGTGAGATGGGAGGCGGGTGGTTCTGCCGCGCTGCGGGCTTGAGGGAAGGAGAGTGGCGTGTGGGTTTGAATAGGACTATGGAAGCCCGGTGACGGGAGGTGGTGGTGGTGGTGGTAGTGCCCAATGTTGGTGAGAGAGTATACCACCAAACATCTGCTGCGTCCCTCTTTCCATTTTGCCTCTTTAACAGTGGCACACCAGTTCTCCACTACTATAATCCCTGAAACACCCTGAAGCTCTTGAAGCCCTCCGGACATCTAACACAATGGAGATTGGAATTTTATTCAGCATTGTTCTTTCAGGATGGTGACAAAAAAAAAACCTGGCCGTGTTTTGGCATATTCTTTTCTGAGGAAAAAGCGGCTTGGTTTAACAAGAAATGTTTTTTGGAAAGAAGAGACAACAACAACGGAATTGGTCCTTTTTGGGAGAGAATAAGAAAAACGACAGAACAATCGTTGGCGCAGGCGTGTTTCTCGGCTTCCGTACTCTGGTTGCGGGTGGAGCTCCAACAGGTTGGAGGAATTGGTGAGGGGTCCCCTCTTGTTGTAAGGGGAGGTAGAGGAATGTGTTACAACCACCCCAGTCGCATTGTGCCGTGTGTGTGGTGGTGGTAAGTCCCCTAGTTTGCCTCGCGTCGCTCCCTTCCTCACCTGCCCTAGTGCAAAACGTAAGTAAGCGGGAGTAGTTTGAAGACCGAAAACGTAGATCCAATTGGTGACAGGAGGCGCTAGTGGAGGGGGGTTACAGGGGTGGAGGTTAGGGAGGGTGAGTAGGAAGGCTTGCCTGGCTCCGCTCCTGCTTGTCTCCTATTAATAAAAGTTC
>OLKM01004529.1:0-7500 GCA_900291075.1 Melanogrammus aeglefinus | reverse complement strand
CACATATACACCACACACACACACACAAACATAGAGGGTCCTGCGACAAGCCACTAACACTATACACGCACACACACACAGCGGCTGTGCTGAGCTTACAGTACCACACTAATACACAACACACACGACAGCATGCACCACACACACACACATGCACACACGCACACATACACACACATGCACAAACACACACACACACATATACACACACACAAACACACACATACACGCACACGCACACACACACAGGGCTGCACGCTTTTATATTCAAGCACAAAGTCAACATGTGTAACATATGTATATACCTTAGTGTCTGTTGCCGAGCTACAGAATGCAAACAATAGATTCGCCTGAGATACAGTGAGAATACAGTTGTGTTGTCTTATGCTTGGTAACCTTGTTTTTCTTTTTGATGATGTCCACATGAAGAAATATACTAACGATAAGAGAAGTGAAAGAGGGGAAGTGTTTGAATGGATGGACTGACCGCGGTTAACTCAGTGGCACGAGACACACACACACACACACACGCACACACACACACACACACACACACGCACACACACACACCCACATACACACACACACAATACACACATGCCACGCCACACACACACACACACCACACACGCACACGGAGCACACACACACACACACACACACACCACACACACACACACACACACACACACACACACACACACACACACACACAACACACACACACACACACACACACACACCCACACACGTAGCCAGTAGTCAGGATCAGGGTCAACACAGTGCAGTGTGCTACCACTGGTCATTACACTGTGCTCTTTTATGCACATGAGAAAACGATACTAACTTAAGAGAAGTGAAAGAGGGGAAGTGTTTGAATGGATGGACTACCGCGAAGAGTCAGTGGCACGACACACACACACACACACACACACACACACACACACACACACACACACACACACACACACACACACACACACACACACACACACACACACACACACACACACACACACACACACACGAACCATCACAGCCCACGACATTCACAAACTCACATTCACACAGATGCCCACCACACACGAACCTATGGAAAGCCAAATGGGTCATAAACGCCTTGCCCCAGACGTGTGCTTGTGCATAGGTAGACGAAATTTTCATGGTGTTTTTTGCGCATTTTACGTGAAATTTTCGTGTGACCTGTGCCCAATGAACACAAATTGTCACGTGCTTTTCTGCGCATTTTCACGGTGAAATATCGTCTGCCAAAGAGTGAACGTGTTGACACGTTTACCATTTGGCACACGCGAAAATATCGTCTGCCAAAGACAAAGCCTTACGCGTGCAGAAATATGCAACTAGCACTAGATGGCGGCACTGGTCCCTTTCTATAAGTCTATGTTGCACCTCGCGGAGCGCGCCAGCTGAAGGAGAACTACCGTAATGATTTCTGAAGGCGTGGCTGTGCTTGAGCGTGGATTTCAGATAGTGTATCGCTAAAACAATATTTTTTAATGTGGAAAATGAATGTGGGTGTCATCCAACACTGTCTAGGTCGATCAAATAAAGTAAGCTGGTGCTGAGAAGACCATTTGATTCCTATCATTCTTTGATTTGAAGTCTCACTAGCCGCGTTTACATGGCAAGATCTATGCCGCATAGATTTCAATGCGGCATAGATCTGTTCCGAAATGTGTTCCGAATGAACTGTATAGGCCTATGGCAAGTGAACAAAAATGTCCGTTATGTTCCCCCACACCTGACAACATCTCTCGACCAATCTCTGGAGCGGAGGCGAGATAATGAGTCGGTGTTAGTCGACGATCGGGAGATTTTAATTTAATTTTAAGTGAAGGCACAGCAGGGAGAGAGCTTTTTTTCTCTCGCTGCTGGCTCCTTGCAAGAAAGAAGAGAGAGAGAAAGAAATAATAGTAATCCAGCAGTATTCCGTAATATTAGATAATACACCTATGTCCGGCTCGTTAGCAGACCGACACGCTTACCGGACTACTTTAACTGAGTGATAACAAAGACGTGAATCAGGCAATAAATCCACTTTCCTTGACAGCGGTGAAGTTCGGTGTGCTTAAAAGTACCGACGGAGCTCAGTGGACCAATTGCGAACTACTGCGGCGGCTCTAAGTTAAACCCCAATCTATGCGGAATAAGTGTATACATGGCGATTTAAAACGGGCTACACCACCTATTCTATGCGGCAATAGAATTATGCCGCACAGATAATGTGTAATTCCGAATGAGGCGTATACATGACCATTTTCTATGCCGCATAGATGTGTCCATGTAAACGCGGCTACTGAGTGTTATGGGGGTATATTGCTTATTCGGCGAACTGATGCTAAACAGATTATGAGCTGCCGAGAAGTGCATCCCCCTGGTTGGATATGTGCTGCTGCTGCTGCTAACATGTGTTGTACGTACACATTGAATCAAGTAAGGGATGAATGTATAGTTCGGAAGGTTGTTTTTTTCATCCAACCCCGTTGGATGGAACCCCGACGCGAGCGGAGGGTTCATACAACCTGAAGGGGTTTATTTCTCATAACGAACGACGACTAACTATAACAATTATCCGCTTATTACACGGCTGCTTTACGGGGAGTGAAATATAATAATAAGAATAGATAATAACCCAACAATGATTCAGCCCAGCGAAGCGAGGATTCGGTCCCGTAAGCAGTAGAGAGTAGCGCGGTAAGAGAGCGCTGTCCTCATGCAACGGTCATGTTATGACCACGGTCCGTGTATACATACAGATAACAGACCGCACGAACGCAGCGCTGACCATCAGAGAGCGAGCAATTCAATAGACCGTGTAATAAGCCTATAACGCAATGTGTGTCGCGGCCACAAGGACACCTTTCATTCTGACGTTAGACGGAATATAATGAACAGTCTCTATCAGTTTAAGTTTCACCTTGATAGTTTTTTGGCCTACTTGTATGGATGCTGAAATGACTTCCATATAAATAAATATTTGAGATATTACTTGCAATCCTCTCAAACATAGACTATAACATCATAGGACAATGCCGACTAGTCGCTAGATGGCGCTTAAGTGGTTGCTTGTATAGTCTTGTTTTGAAGATGCAAGTAAATATACTCAAATGTGTAATTCTTTAAGTGGTTTCATCATCTAGGCTATACTAGTAGACCAAATAACTATCAACGTTGAAAGTAATCCATGGACTGTTCATTACATTCCCCCAACGTTAATATGTGGACAATAAAGCGAAAGTGGTTTATAACGTGCTTCTGATTCTTCAAATTGTGCTTTCGGACGTAACTCATAGAAGTGACCATGACTGCTTTCTACTAATGATTGTCCTCTACGAGTTATATGTTGATCTGTAACAAATAAGAGTAGAGAAATACATGTTCACATATGCACACAAAGAACGTGAAATGTGCTTAGTGTGTCCAAACGTGAACGTGTCATTTGTTATGCATCAACATACCAAACTCTGTAGAGGACAATCATCACAGTAAAAAGACGTCTTATAACTATGACCTCAAACAGACTCATACAAGCGACCAATTCGCCATCCAGCGCTAGTCGCAATTGTCTGCAACGCGTCACTTTGGGCAGACGAGATTTCGTGTGCCCAAAGTTGAACGCGATGCAGACGAGATTTCGGTGTGCCCAAAGTGAACGCGCTGCAGACAATGCGACTAGCTACGCTGTGGCGCGCAGAATGGTCGCTTGTATAGGTCCGTTTTGAAAGATGCTAAGTAAAATATACTCAAATATTTTATTTTCTTGAGTCATTCAGCATCCATAAAGTAGGCCAAGAAACTATCAGAGTGAAACTAAACTATAAGACTGTTCATTATATTCCTGCCGAACGTCAGAAGAAGGGTGGTCCTTGGTGCCGCCAGCATTGCGTTAGATATAGCTTATTACAGGCTCATTGAATGCTCTCTCTGATTGGTCAGCGCGCTGCGTTCTGCGGTCTGTGATTTCTGTATAACGACCGCTCGGTCTAACCAGACTCGTTGCTAGGGACAGCGCTCATTTACCGCGCTACGTTACTTTAGACGACGAGGTCCTGTGTCGCTGCTGATCATTGTGTGTTATTATCTATTGTTACTAATTTATTTCACTCGTAAGGCGTGTAAAAAGCGGGTATGTAATAGTTAGTCCGGTCGTGTTATGGGATGAAATAAACGCCCTTCAGGTTGTATGGAATCCTCCCCTGTCGCGTCGTGGGTTTTTTCCATCCAACGGGGGTTGGACTGGAAAACAACCTCCGAACTATACATATATCCTTATCTGGTATTTCTGTGTCTCAACACATGTTAGGGCGGCAGCAGCGCAGCAATCCACAGGGGGATGCCTTCGGATCGGGCAGCTCATATCGTTTTAGCAATCAGTTCTGCCGAATAAAAGCATGTACCCCATAACACTCAGTAGCCGTTTACATGGACAATCCTATGCGGCATAGAAAATGGTCAATGTATATCGCCTCAATTTTCGAATACAATTATCTGTGGGCGGCATAGGATTCTATGCCGCATAGAATAGGTGGTGTAGCCCGTTTTAAATCGCCATGTTATACACTTATTCGCATAGATTGGGTTTACACTTAGAGCCGGCCGTCAGTAGTTTTCGGCAATTGGTGCCACTGAGCTCCGTCGGTTGACTTTTAAGCACACCGAACTTCACCGTTTGTAAATGGAAGTAGGAATAATATTGCCTGATTCACGTCCTTTGTTTATCACTCCGTTAAAGTAGTCCGGTAAGCGTGTCCGGTTGCTAAGAGCCCGGACATGGGTGTTTAATTATTACGAATTACTGGTGATTATATTAACGTTTTTCTTTCTGTTCTTCTTGCTTCTTGAAAGGCCAGCATGGGAGAGAAAAGCTCTCTCCTGCTGTGCTTTCCATTAAAATTTAAATTTAAGAATCCCCCGATAGTGATAACACGTCCATTATCTCGCCGCCGGTCCAGGAAGACTGTTTCAGGTGTGGCGCGAGGGGACTCATAACGGACAAATTTTTTTGTCAACTGCCATGTAGCTATACAGTTCATATCCGAACCATTTCGGAACAGATCTAATGCGCATTGAAATCTATGCGGTCATAGATCTGCCATGTAAACGCGCTTGTGATTTGACTTTCAAATCAAAGAATGATAGGAATCAATGGTCTTCTCAGCACCAGACTTACTTTATTTGATCCGACCTAGACGAGTGTGGATGACACGGCCCAACATTCATTTCCATTAAAACAATAATATGTTTTAGCATAACTATCTGAAAATCCCGACGTTCTTCAAAGCACAGCCACGCCTTCAAATCATTAACGGTAGTTTCCCTCAGCTGTGCGCCTCCCGCGAGGTGCAAACATAGACCCTATTAGAAGTCGACCAACGTGCGCCATCTAGTGCTAGTTGCATATTCTGCATCGCGTAAGCTTTTGTCTTGCAGACGATATTTCGCGTGTGCCAAATGGTAACGTGTCAACACGTTCACCTTTGGGCAGACGATATTATCAACGTGAAATGCGCAAGAAAAGCACGTGACATTTCGTGTTCACTTTGGCAACACGATATTTCACGTGAAAATGCGCAAAAAACACCTGAAATTTCGTCTACCTATGCAAAAGCAGCACGTCTGGGCAGGCGTTTATAGGACGCCATTTGCTTTCCATACGAAACCCAACGTCACGACGACATTGGGGCCAATCCATTTTTTCACACACACACACACACCATCAGGCCACACACATCCCACGCACACACAACACACACATCACACACCACCCACACACACACAAAAGAACTCTCCCTTCCCATCGCTTCCACCATAAATCCAAATCTTCAGCTATGCACTGGAAATGCAGCAGTATTGGTTATAGGAATACCGGAAGGAGAGAGAGAAAGAGAGAGAGAGAGAGAGAGAGATGAGAGAGAGACGAGAGAGAGGAGACGAGAGAGAGAGAGAGAGAAGAGAGAGAGAGGAGAGAGAGAGAAGAGAGAGGAGAGCAGGAAGAGAAGGGAGAGACTACAGCTGTGTCTTGTGCTGTGTGTTTCCTCGTGAAAACAGTGAGACGCTGACATGGTCTGCTGCACTTCGCTCTCTTTGTCCCTGTCACTCGACTAGAGAAGTGGTCCGCTTCAGTTATGTGTTCTGTTGACATCTCGCGTTCTTCCATTCTTTCACGGTTTTGTTCTTGCTTCTCTCCTCTCGCAGTCATGAGTTGGATGAGTGGTGCTCACACCACATTCATGACGTGGTGATGGGTTGGACTGGTGATGCACCGGCCTAAATGCACCATTAAAGCCAGATTCAGGGTATATGAAGTTGCCCTTCAGCAATCAATTGTATTTCTATATTTTCTATATATCAGTTTTATACATTTACCTAAATCAGAAAGTTTGGGGGTTACTTAAAATGATCCTTGATTTGTTTTAGAGAAATAAGTAATTTTGAGTCTTCAATGTAAAAGATGACTTTAAAATTAATAAAAAAATACAGTCGAGACATGTTATTGTGGCAATGAGTATTCTAGATTTTTTTAAGGATATCACATAAGGATGTGCAGAGGGCCCATTTCCCGCCCCAAATCACTCTTGGTGTTCCCAATGTACATTGTCGTTTGCTCATCGCTGTATAAAAGGCTGTTGATGAATTAAGAAATAAAACCCTTGTGCCGATCATGTTAAGCACATGCTGAAAAGCCTGTTGAAAAGAATGAGCTTTTCCTCTTGGAAAACATGACATTCTTTCTGGGGTTGACCCTACTGTTGATGGTAATTTATATATAAAAAATATATATAGTTAGTTCGTATTCCTGGCCATTGATGGTTGACGTCCCTGGTCCCAAAGTTGTGAAAGGTCTTCTTTTAGAAAAACCATTCACGACAACAGGATTCTGGAATTGTCTTTCACAACAAGAGAAACGCACACAAAGGGCTACAGCACGTACACACGCATGTGCTATGTTTGTAGCTGCGCGTCATTTTGTTTGTACGCATGTTTTTGAAAGCATTCCGTCCGCTCGGCCCACCCCCCCCCCTTCCCAGAACCCACACACACACACACACACATGTTGAGCCGGAGGCGCTTCTTTGTGCCCCCTGTCGGTTCCATTGATGGACTACTGAGGAGGTAGTGCGATGGGCTCAGGCTGCTAGCCTCTCTGGCCCTAATTTAGATCTCGCTGGATGATGGTGAGGGTCAATATTCAAAAGCATTGTCCGTATCGAACCCCAGAGGGAATAGGTACCACAGCAGGTAAGTGTGTATCCAACTGGAGCAGAAGAGTTATCATACTGTATCTACAGTCTAGTTCTAATCTGTGTGTGTGGTGTGTGTTGTGTTGTGTGTGTGGTGTGTGTGTGTGTGTGTGTGTGTTGTGTGTGCGTGTGGTGTGTGTGTGTGTGTGGTTGTGTGTAGTGTGTACGTGTGTGCGTGTGTGCATAAGATGTTGCATGTGATGAATTCCATTGATCATGGCGTGGTGTTGTAATTGAT
>OLKM01004528.1:0-21784 GCA_900291075.1 Melanogrammus aeglefinus | reverse complement strand
GGATGGTAAAGGGGTTTGAGAAGGTGTTGGACAGTGAAAAGAGGCTTGTGTTGGAGTACCAGGGCTATTGCTTTGATTATTGCGGAATAAGAACCTGGACCGTGCATTATTCAGCTTCAGCTCATATGCCTCCTGTGTTGCCTGGTATGCCTGTTTGTGACGGTCAAGATCAGAGCCTTGAGTCCGCCGCTCAAGGACACGCCCAGCAGCCCTTCATTGTACCGTAGCTTCACTGTGTACCAGGGTGCAGAGCCGCAGAGAGGATGACTGACCTCGATGTTAAAGGGGCGTGGAAGATCCAGGAGACTGCTCAGGGACTGGTTTGTATCAAGTTCCACCTGAGTCAGCAAACAGAGAGGGAGTCAGTTGAGCCAGAGGAGAGATGTTGAAGGTCCAGGGCCAGGGCATCCATGTTGATATTTTTCACATTCCTGAAGTGGATCTGCCGCTTTGGTTTGGTGTGGGAGGAAGGAAAAGGGAGCTCCATTGACACAACTCTGTGATCCGAGACGCCAAGATCATAGACCTGTAGGTTGCTGATGGGGGCGGAGTTTGAGATGACCAGGTCAATTGTGTGTCCTCTGGAGTGTGTGGGGGCATCAACATGTTGTTGTAGGTTGAGGGAGTCTAGCAGCTGAAGAAAATCAGCAGCGGGCTGGCATGAGGGGGTGTCAACATGAATATTTAAATCCCACCCAGATGATGGTATTGGCCAGAGGTAGTACAGAATGTTGGTGGAGGAAGATCAGACATTTCCGGGATGAAAGCAGAGTGTGGTTTAGGGCTGGTATATGAGTAGAACAGTCATGGGATGGGGGGGCTTGCATTGAATGCAAGACATCAAAGGAGGAAAGTTGTAGGCAGCACCATGGGGACCAACTCCAGGTCCTTGTTGCGGTGATGAACAGCTAGGCCCACCACCGCGTCCAGTTCTGCGGCTGCCTCCAAGTAACTGTAGCCTGGGGGACAGGCTTCGTTAAGGGCAGAGTAAACCTCTGCTGGTGCCTAGGTTCTGTTAGACACATGATGAAGTCAAGTCCTTTTTCCCTGATATATGCTCTTCAATTAAACTGGATTTATTATTCAAGGATGGATTGAGTGTTGAAGTTTCAAATTTTAACCAGTGACTTTGGAGTTATTCTCTGTACTGGTCGCAGAGCCTTAAAATCCACTCCGCGCAGGTTGGAATCCACTCCATGAAATCTATCTAGCCGGGAGTGCGGGGATCTCGCGATGTTACGTCTTTTGCCCTCAGCCGTCTCTGCGGACCTAATGGATGTGATGAAGCCGGCAGGCTGACCATAAATAAAGTTTCTCCCTGAGCCTCTGTGGATATATCGAGGTCTACGCAATAGTCCTAGCTGCTTAATGGTGGAAATACAGGGTGGGATGGAGCGATTGTTGTACTTCAGCAGCTGTGGGGCGAAGTACGTCAACATCGAACCTGATGTTGAGTGATGTTTGCCTGTTAGCAGCTTAGGTACGGACCCGAGCATCTGGGAAAGAGCTGGGAGCCGTGCAGAAAATCCACGAGACACGTAGAGACAGCCTAGCAGCAGTTGACCAGGCATATATCCTCACCAGTATCGCCGAAAAAATGTCAGCAGGAAAATGTCACATCGCCTACTTGTTTTAGCCGTTGTTTTTAGCCGTTTAACCTAGGGAAACCAAATATAACAAGTGAGCTACACGGCTCTTCACAGATAACACAATAACACTGGAACAACTAAAGACAGTCCATAAGCTTGCTTTTCGTCGCTAATGTAGCTTGCAGGGAACCAAGTAGAGATAATATGTCAACAAAAAAATCACTTTTTAAGTAAAATTGGCCAAAATTGGCCCAAAAATTGCTTGGAAAAGCGGCGAACAGACAGCGCCAGCGTCCTCTCCGTTTGTTGTTGTTGTTAAAGAGGACAATGACAACATGAGGACAGTATAGTGATACTGCCAGCAGGGAGCACCAGAGAGCTGAAACAACAGTTCTATATTTTTCTTAAACGTTCACCCACACCAACACGCACACACGCACTTAAGATCATGGGAGGACGGCGAAAATACCCACCCATTCTCTGACACTTTAACCATTTACCTTGGTACAAACATTTAACATCACACACACACACACACACACACACACAACACACCAGCACACACACACACACACCACACACACACACACACACACACACACACACACACACACCACAACACACACACACACACACACACACACACGCATGCGCAGTGTATTGCAGATCATTTAGTAATTCATATTTCACTATAATCGTTTACATGGATAAGGAGTCTACTGAATCAATTATTGCCGTCTATAGTAAACTAATGATTGTTTTTGTAAAAGTATAACGTCGGGCCTCAGCAGCTTTCTCACTCCTTATGTGTTACTGTATAAAGCCTGGTTCTGCTGCAGCAAAAATTGCTTACGGCCATACCACCCTGAACACGCCCGATCTCGGAAGCTAAGCAGGATTGGGGCTGGTTACTACCTGGATGGGAGACCTACAGGGAAGCCCAGGTGCTGTAAGCAGGACGGGATGTACAGACGGAGAATAAGAATCGGAAGAAGAGGCTTACGGCCATACCAGCCTGAACGTAGCCAACCTCGGAGGCTAAGCAGGGTTGGAGCTGGCTAGTACCTGGATGGGAGACCTACTGGGATGCCCAGTTGCTGTAAGCCGTGACCGGAAATACAGAAGGAGAAGAAGAATCGAAAAAAGATAGAAAGGCATTGCTAACAAGCCGTGAAGAGATCTGCTGTGCAATGCATTGGATGTTTCATTGTCTGTTGAATGTTAAAATGAGTGAACTGGATTAAAGAAATAAAATAATTATAAAAAAAACACCCCGATCTCGTCTGATCTCGGAAGCTAAGCAGGGTCGGGCCTGGTTAGTACTTGGATGGGAGACCGCCTGGGAATACCAGGTGCTGTAAGCTTTTTCTTTTTCAACTCGAGCTCATTGCCTCCGTGGCCTACCGTGACCTGATCTTTACTGCCAACCGTTTGAGAGAATTTAAGCAACGTATAAAGACTCACAACGTCTCTCAAAACTATTTTTTGTGAAACATGGAGGACAGTATTAGTGATACTGCCAGCAGGGAGCACCAGAGAGGCGAAACGACAGTTCTATGTTTTGGTCATTAAACGCTTCACCCACACCAACACGGCACACACGCACTTAAGATCATGGAGAAGGATGGCGAAAATATACCAACCCATTTCTCTGACACTTTAACCATTTACCTTGGTCACAAACATTTAACACACACACACACACACACACACACACACACACCACACACACACACACACCACACACACACACACACACACACACACACGACACACACACACACAGACACACAAACACACCACACGGCATGCGCAGTGTATTGCAGATCATTTAGTTTAATTCATATTTCACTATAATCGTTTACATTGGATAAGGAGTCTACTGAATCAATTATTGCCGTCTTTAATTAAACTAATGATTTGTTTTTTGTTAAAAGTATAACGTCGGGCCTCAGCAGCTTTCTCACTCCTTATGTGTATACTGTATAAAGAGCTGGATTTGGCTGCAACAATAATTGCTTCATGGCCATACCACCCTGAACACGCCCGCTCTCGTCTGATTTCGGAAGCTAGGCAGGGTCGGGCCTGGTTAGTTACTTGGATGGAGAGACCGCCTGGCAAATACCAAGGTGCTGTAAGCTATTTCTTTTCAACTCGAGCTCATTGCCTCCGTGGCCTACCGATGACCTTGATCTTTACTGCCAACCGTTTGAGAGAATTTAAGCAACGTACAAAGACTCACAACGTCTCTCAAAACTATTTTTGTGGAAACATGAGGACAGTATAGTGAGAATACTGCCAGCAGGAGCAACCAGAGAGCTTGAAACGACAGTCTATATTTCTCTTAAACGTTCACCCACACCAACACGCACACACGCACTTAAGATCATGGGGGAGACGGCACACAATACCCACCCATTCTCTGACACTTTAAACCATTTACCTTGTACAAACATGTGTACATCACACACACACAACAAACACACACACACACACACACACACACCACACACACCACACACACACACACACACCACACACACACACACACACACACAACACACAACACACACACACACAGACACACACACACGCATTGCGCAGTGTATTGCAGATCATTTAGTAATTCATATTTCACTATTAATCGTTTACATGGATAAGGAGTCTACTTGAATCAATTATTGCCGTCTATATAAAAAACTAATGATTGTTTTTGTAAAAGTATTAACGTCGGGCTCAGCAGCTTTCTCACTCCTTATGTGTTACTGATATAAAGCACTGGTTTTGCTGGCAGTCAATAATTGCTTTCCGGCCATACCACCCTGAAACACGCCCGATCTCGTCTGATCTCGGAAGCTAGAAGCAGGGTTCGGGCCTGGTTTCAGTTATTGGATGGGAGACCGCCTGGGAATACCAGGTGCTGTTATATGCTTTTTCTTTTTCAACTTCGAGCTCATTGCGCTCCGTGGCCTAACCGTGACCTGAATCTTTTACTGGCTCAACCGTTTGAGAGAATTTAAGCAACGTACAAGAGACTCACAACGTACTCTCAAAACTATTTTGTGTGACATAATGAGGAGCAGTTAGTGATACTGCCAGCAGGGAGCACCCAGAGAGCTGAACGACAGTTCCTATATTTTTCCTTAAACGTTCACCCACACCAACACGCACACACGCACTTAAGATCAGGGAGGACGGGCGAAAATACCCACCAATTCTCTGACACTTTAACCATTTTACCTTGGGTACCAAACCATTTTAACATCACACCACACACACACACACACACACCACCACACACACACACACCACACACACACACACACACACACACACCACCACACACACACACACACACACACACACACGCACACAGTGCAATGCGCAGTGTATTGCAGATCATTTAGTAATTCATATTTCACTATAATCGTTTTACATGGGATAAGGAGTTCTACTGAATCAATTATTGCCGTCTATTTATTAAACTTAATGATTGTTTTTTGTAAAAGTATAACGTCGGGCCTCAGCAGCTTTCTCCACTCCTTATGTGTGATTACTGTAGTAAAGCCTGTGTTTGCTGCGCAGCAATAATTGCTTACGGCATAACCACCCTGAACCCACGCGCGATCTCGTCTGATCTCGGAAGCTAAGCAGGTCGGGCCTGGTTAGTACTTGGATGGGAGAGTCCGCCTGGAATACCAGGTGCTGTAAGGTTTTTTCTTTTTCAACTCGAGCTCATTGCCTCCGTGGGCCTACCGTTGACCTGATGATCTTTACTGCCAACCGGTTTGAGAGAATTTAAGGCAACGCTACAAAGACTCACAACGTCTCTCAAAACTATTTTTGTGAAACACATGAGACAGTATAGTGATACTGCCAGCAGGAGCCACCAGAGAGCTGAAACGACAGTTTCTATTGTTTTTCTATAACGTTCCACCCAGACCAACACGCACACATGCACTTTAAGATCATGGGGAGGACGTGCGGAAAATACCCAACCCATTTCTCTGACACTTTTAACCATTTACCTCTTGGTAACAAACATTTCAACATCCACACACACACACACACCACACCACACACACACACACACACACACACACACACACACACACACACACGACCAGCACGCACACACGCACACAACACACACACACACACGCATGCGCAGTTGTATTGCAGATCATTTAGGTAATTCACTATTATCACTATAAATCGATTTACATGATAAGGAGTCTACTGAATCAATTTATTTGCCGTCTATTATCTATAACTAATGATTCGATTTTTTGTAAAAGTATAACATCGGGCCTCAGCAGCTTTCTCCACTCCTTATGTGTTACTGTGTATCAAGGCCTGGTTTTGCTGCATGCAATAATGGCTTACTGGCCATACCACCCTGAACACGCCCGATCCTCGTCTGATCTCGGAAGCTAGCAGGGTCGTCTGGCTTAGTAGTGCTTGGAGATGGGAAGACCGCCTGGGAAATACCAGGTGCTGTTAGCGTTTTTTCTTTTTTCAACTCGAGCTCATCTTGCCTCCGTGGCCTACTCCGTGACCTGATCTTACTTGCAACCGTTTGACGAGAAATTTAAGCAACGTACAACAAGACTCACACAACGATCTCTCAAAACTATTTTTGTGAAACATAGAGGACCAGTATAGTGATACTGCCAGCAGGGAGCACCCAGAGGCGTGAAACGACAGTTCTATATTTTGCTTAAACGTTCACCCACACCTAACACGCACACACGCAACTTAAGAGATCATGGCGTGAGGACGGCGAAAAATACCCACCCATTCTCTGACACTTTTAACCATTTTCCTTGTACAAACATTTAACATCACACACACACACACACACACACACACACACACACAACACACCAACACACACACACACACACACACACACACACACACACACACACACACACACACACGCATGCAGCATTTATATGTGCTTAGCATCTATTAGTAATTCATATTTCACTATAATCGTTTTACATGGATAAGGAGTCTACCTGAATATCAATTATTGCCGTCTATAGTAAAAACTAATAGATTGTTTTTGTATAAACGTATAACGTCGGGCCTCAGCAGCTTCTCACTCCTTATGTGTAACTGTATATAAAGCCTGGTTCTGCTGCCAGCAAATAAATGCTGGCTACGGCCACTACCACCCTGAACACGCCCGAGTCTCGCGAACGAAGCTAAGCAGGGTTGGGCCTGGTTACTACCTGGATGGGAGACCTACAGGAACGCCCAGGTGCTGTAAGCAGGACGGAATGTACAGACGGAGAATAAGAATCGGAAGAAGAGGCTACGGCCCATACCAGCCTGAACGTAGCCAGACCTCGGAGGCTAAGCAGGGATGGAGCTGAGCTAGTACCTGCTGGATGGGAGACCTACTGGGAACCCCGAGTTGGCGTGTAAGCTTCAGTCCCGGAAATACTAGGCAGACGGAGAGAAGAAAGCCATCGAAAAAAGATAGAAAAGGCATTTAGCTACAAGCCGTGCTGAAGAGAGATCTGCTGTGCAATGCATTGGATGGTTTCATTGTCTGTTGAATGTTAAAAATATGTAGTGAACTGGATTTAAAGAAATAAAATAATTATAAAAAAAATAAATAAAAAAAAACACGCCGCGGATCTCGGTCTGATCTCGGAAAGCTAAGGCAGAGTGTCGGCCACCTGGTTAGTAACTTGGATGGGAGAACCGCCTGGGAATACCAAGGTGCTGTAAGCTTTTTCTTTTTTTCAACTCGAGCTCACATTGCCCTTCCGTGGTCATTGCACGTCGACGTGTTACCTACCGTGACCCCTTGATCTTTACTGCAACGTTGAGAAGACTTTAAGGCAACGTACAAAGACTCACCAACGTCTCTCTCAAACACTATTTTTGTGAAACATGAGGACCAGTATAGTGATACTTGCAGCAGGAGGGAGACCCAGAGAGCTGAAACGACGAGTTCATATGTTTTCTATCTTAACGTTCACACACACAACACAACACGCATCCACATGCCACTTAAGATCATGGCACGACGACTGCGAAAAAATACCCACCCATTCTGTGACACTTTAAACCATTACCTTGGTACAAACAATTTTACATCCACACACACACACACAACACACACACCACACACACACACACACACACACACACACACACACTACACACACACACACACACACCACACACACACACACACACACAACACGCGCATGCGCAGTGTATTGCAATATCATTAGTAATATTCATATTTCACTATAATCGTTATATCATGGATAAGGGAGTCTACTGAATCAATTATTGCCGTCTATATTAAACTAATGATTGTTTTTTGTAAAAGTATAAACGTCGTCGGCTCCTCAGCAGCTTCTCCACTCCTTATGTGTACTTAGTATAAAGCCTGGTTTTGCATAGGCAATCATTGCTTACGGCCATACCACCCTGAACCAGCCCGATCCTCGTCGATCTCGGCAGCCTTAAGCCAGGGTCGGGCCTGTTAGTACTTGATGGTGAGACCGCCTGGAATACAGGTGTCCTGTATGCTTTTTCTATTTGCACTCGAAGCTCATGTGCCTCCGGGCCTACCGTGACGCTGGATCTTTGACTGCCAACCCGTTTTGAGAGAATTTAAGCACAGTAACAAGGACGCACAACGCTCGTCTGAGAATTATTCTTGTGAAACATGATGACAGTATAGCGTGAATACTGCCAGCAGGGAGCACCAGAGAGCGAAATCGAAAAGAGTCTCTACGTTTCTTAAACGTCACCCAGCACGAACACGCACACACGCACTTAAGATAGCATGGGCGGACGCTGGCGAAAATACCCACCCATTCTCTGACACTGTTAACCATACTTGGTACAAACATTTTCATACACCACCACACACTACACAGAGCCACAGCACACAACAACACACAACACACACACATCACTGAGACACTCACACCAACCACACAACCACACACACACATTACAGACACACACACTGCATGTAGAAGTGTATGCAGATCATTTAGTAATTCAATTTCACTATAATCGTTTAATGGATAAGATCCTACTGAATCAATTATTGCGTTTATTAAACTAATGATTGTTTTTGTAAAAGTATAACGTGGCTCACAGCTTCTCACTCTTAGTGTACTGGTATAAAGCTGGATTTGCTGACAGCAATTAATGCTTCATGGCCATACCAACCTGAACACGCCGATCTCGTCGCTGATCTCGGAAGCTAAGCAGGGGTCGGCCTGGTTAGTACTTGGATGGGAGACCGCCTGGGAATACCAGGTGCTGTAAGCTATTCTTTTTCAACTCGAGCTCATTAGCCTTCCGTTCGGATCCCTACCCGTGACCTGATCTTTATCTGCCCAAAATCCGTTTGAGAGAAGATTTAAGCAACGTACAAGGACTCACCAACTGTCTCTCAAAACTTTTTTTGTGAAACATGAGGACCAGTTATAGTGATACTGCCAGCAGGAGAGCACCAGAGAGCTGAAACGAAGATTCTCATATTATTCTATAACGTTCACCCACACCAACACGCACACACGCACTTAAGATCATGGAGGACGGCACAAAATACCCACCCATTCTCTCGACACTTTTACCATTTACCTGTGGTACAAATCATGTTTAAACATCACACCCACACACACCACCACACACACACACACACACACAACAGACACACACACACACACACACACACACACACACACACACACACACACACACACACACACACACACACATGCGCAGTGTATTGCAGATCATTTAGTAATTCATATTTCACTATAATCGTTTTACATGGATAAGGAGATCTACTGAATCAATTATTGCCGTCTATATTAAACTAATGATTTTTTTTTGTATAAAGGTATAACGTTCGGGCTTCAGCAGCTTTCTCACTCCTATTGTTGTTTACTGTATAAAGACCTGGTTTTTGCTGCAGTAATAATTGCTTACGGCCATACCACCCTGAACACGCCCGATCTCGTCTGATCTCGGAAGCTAAGCAGGGTCGGGCCTGGTTAGTACTTGGATGGGAGACCGCCTGGGAATACCAGGTGCTGTAAGCTTTTTCTTTTTCAACTCGAGCTCATTGCCTCCGTGGCCTACCGTGACCTGATCTTTACTGCCAACCGTTTGAGAGAATTTAAGCAACGTACAAAGACTCACAACGTTTCTCAAAACTATTTTTGTGAAACATGAGGACAGTATAGTGATACTGCCAGCAGGGAGCACCAGAGAGCTGAAACGACAGTTCTATGTTTTTCTTAAACGTTCACCCACACCAACACGCACACACGCACTTAAGATCATGGTGAGGACGGCGAAAATACCCACCCATTCTCTGAACACTTTAACCATTTAACCTTGTACAAACATTTACACACATCACACACACACACACACACACACACACACACACACACACACACACACACACACACACACCCACACACACACACACTAACACACACACACACACAACACACAACACACACACGCATGCGCAGTGTATTGCAGATCATTAGTAATTCCATATTTCACTATAATCGTTTACATGGATAAGGAGTCTACTGAATCAATTATATTGCCGTCTATATTAAAACTAATGATGTTTGTGTAAAAGTTATAACGTTCGGGCCTCAGCAGCTTTCTCACTCCTTATGTGTTACTGTATAAAGCCTGGTTTTGCTGCAGCAAATAATTGCTTACAGGCCCATACCACCCTGAACACGCCCGATCTCGTCTGATCTCGGGAAGCTAAGCAGGAGGTCGGGCCTGGTTAGTACTTGGATGGGAGACCGCCTGGGAATACCAGGTGCTGTAAGCTTTTTCTTTTTCAACTCGAGCTCATTGCCTCCGGTGGCCTTACCGTGACCTGATCTTTACTGCCAACCGTTTGAGAGAATTTAAGCAACGTACAAAGACTCACAACGTCTCTCAAAACTATTTTTTGTGAAACATGAGGGACAGTATAGTGATACTGGCCAGCAGGAGCACCAGAGAGGGCTGAAAACGACAGTTCCTATTTTTTTCTTAAACGTTTCACCCACACCTAACACCGCACACACGCACTTAAGATCATTGGAGGACGGCGAAAATACCCACCCATTCTCTACACTTTAACCATTTACCTTGTACAAACATTTTAACATCACACTCCAACACACACACACAACACACACACACACACACACACACACACACCACACACACACAACCACACACACACACACACACACACACACACACGCATGCGCAGTGTATTGCAGATCATTTAGTAATTCATATTTCACTATAATCGTTACATGGATAAAGGAGTCTACTGAATCAATTATTGCCGTCTATAGTAAACTAATGATTGTTTTTGTAAAAGTATAACGTCGGGCCTCAGCAGCTTTCTCACTCCTTATGTGTTACTGTATAAAGCCTGGTTTTGCTGCAGCAGTAATTGCTTACGGCCATACCACCCTGAACACGCCCGATCTCGTCTGATCTCGGAAGCTAAGCAGGGTCGGGCCTGGTTAGTACCTGGATGGGAGACCTACAGGGAAGCCCAGGTGCTGTAAGCAGGGACGGGAAATACAGACGGAGAATAAGAATCGGAAGAAGAGGCTTACGGCCATACCACCCTGAACGTGCCCGACCTCGGAGGCTAAGCAGGGTTGGAGCTGGCTAGTACCTGGATGGGAGACCTACTGGGAAGCCCAGTTGCTGTAAGCCGTGACCGGAAATACAGAAGAAGAAGAATCGAAAAAAGATAGAAAGGCATTGCTAAACAAGCCGTGAAGGAGATCTGCTGTGGCAATGCATTGGATGTTTCATTGTCTGTTTGAAATGTTAAAAATGAGGTGAACTTGATTAAAGAAATAAAATAATTATATATAAAAATAAAATAAAAACACTGCCCGATCTCGTCTGATCTCGCGAAGCTAAGCAGGGTCGGGCCTGGTTTAGTACTTGGATGGGAATACCGCCTGGGGAATCTACCCAGGTGCTGTAAGCTTTTTTCTTTTCAACTCCGAGCTCATTGCCTCCGTGGCCTACCGTGACCTGATCTTTACTGCCAACCGTTTGAGAGAATTTAAGCCAACGTACAAAGACTCCACAACGTCTCTCAAAACCTATTTTTGTGAAACATGAGGACAGCATAGTGATACTGCCAGCAGGGGAGCCACCAGAGAGCTGAAACCGACAGTTCTAATATTTTCTTAAACGTTTCACCACACCACACGCAACAGCACACACACTCTTAAGATCATTGGGGGACGGTGGCGAAAATACACCACCATTCTCTGACACTTTAACCATTTACCCTTGGCGTACAAACATTTAACATCACACACAACACACACACCACACACACACACCACACACACCACACACACACACCACACACACACACACCCACACACACACACACACAACACACACACACACACACACACACACACACGCATGCGCGCAGTGTATTGCAGATCATTTAGTAATCATATTTTCACTATAATCGTTTAGATGGATAAGGAGTCTACTGAATCAATTATTGCCGTCTATATTAAACTAATGATTGTTTTTGTAAAATATATACGTCGGGCCTCAGCAGCTTTCTCACTCCTTTATGTGTTACTGTATAAACCCTGGTTTTGCTGCCAGTCAGTAATTGCTTTACGGCCCATACAACCCTGAACACGCCCGATCTCGTCTGAATCTCCGGAAGCTAAAGAGAGCAACGGGTCAGGGCACATGGTTAGTACTTGGATGGGAGACCGCCTGGGCAATACCAGGTGCGTAGCTAAGCTTTTCTTTTCAACTCGAGCCCTCATTGCCTCCGTGGCACACTACCGTGACCTGATCTATTTTACTTCTCACTGCCAACCGTTTGAGAGAAATTTATTAAGCAACGTACAAAGACTGCACAACGTGTCTCATACAAAACTATTTTTGTGAAGAAACATGAGAGGACAGTATAGTGATACTCCAAGCAAGGAGCGCACCAGAGAGCTGTGAAACGACTGTCTACGATATATTTCATTAAACGTTTTCACCCACACCAAACAACGCACACACGCAGCGACCTATAATATAGATCATGGAGAAGAGACTGGCGAAATATACCTCTGACCCATTTAACTCTGACACATTAACATCACACCATCACACCACGCACCACACACACACCACACACAGACACACACAACACATTTAACACACACCACACACACAACACACACAGACACTGGACACACACTACAACACACACACACACATACATGCGCAGTGTATTTGCGGATCATTTAGTAAGTTCATATTTCATATAATCGCTCTTACATGGATAAGGAGTCATACTGGAATCATATTATTGGCCGTCTCTAATTATAAACTAATGATCTGTTTTTTGTAAAAAGTTATAACGTCGGGCCTCAGCAAGCTTTCTCTCACTCCTTATGTGTGTTTATCTGTATAAAGCCTGGTTTTGCAATGCAGTAAATAATATTATTAACGGCCATACCGCTCGTGACAACGGCCCGATCTCGTTCTGATCTCGGAAGCGTAAAGCAAGATCGGGGCCTGGTTAGTACTTGGATGGGAGGAGACCGCCTGGGAATACCAGGTGCTGTAAGCTTGTTCGTGTTTTCAACTCCAGAGCTCATTTGCCTTCGGTGGCCTACCGTGACCTGATCTTTTACTGCCAACCGTTTGAGAGAATTTAAGCAACGTACAAAGACTCACAACGTCAACGTCTCAAACTATTTTTGAGTGAAACATGAGGACAGTATAGTGATACTGCCAGCAGGGAGCACCAAGAGAGCTTGAAACGACAGTTCTATGTTTTTCTTAAACGTTCACCCACACCAAGCACGCCGAGACCACACGCACTTAAGATCATGGGAGTACGCGCGAAAAATACCCAACCTCCATTTCTTCTGACCACTTTAACCGATTTGACCTTGGGTACAACAATTTAACATCACACACCACAGACACACCACAACACACACACACACACACACACACACACACACACACACACAACACCACACCACACCAACACACGCCATGCGACACTTCCCTCATTGCAGCATATCACATATTAGTAATTCATATTTCATATTATAATCGTTTACATGGATAAAGGAGTTCTACTGAAATCAATTATTTGCCCGTCTATATTAAAACTAATGATATGTTGTTTTGTAAAACGCTAACCGTCGGGCCTCAGCAGCTTTCTCCACTCCTTATGTGTTACTGTATTAAAGCCTGGTTTTGCTGCAGCAATTAATTCCCTTACGGCCAATACCACCCTGAATGCGACCCGATCTCTTGCTGCATCTCGGAAGCTATAAGCAGGGTCGGGCCTGGGTGTAGTTACTTGGATGGTAGAGACCGCCTGCGGAATACAGGTGCTGTAAGCTTTTTCTTTTTCAACTCCAGCTCATTGCCTCCCGTGGACCCTACCGTGAACCTGATTTCTTACTGCCAACCGTTTGAGAGAATTTTAAGCAACGTACAAAGACTCACAACGTCTCTCTCCAAAACTATTTTTGCTGAAACATGAGGACAGTTATAGTGATACTGCCAGCTGGGGACGCACCAGGAGAGCCTGAAACGACAGTTCCTATATTATTTCTTACAGTTAATCGTTCACCCACACCTAACACGCACACACGCACTAATGATCATGGTTGAGGACGGCGGAAATAACCCACCCATTCTCTGACACTTTAACCATATTACTGGGTACAAACATTTTAACATCACACCACAACACACCACACACACACCACACACACACACACACACACCACACACACCAACACACACACACACACACACACACACACCACACAATGCGCAGTGTATTGCAGATCATTTGTACTTTTCATTATTTCACTATAATCGTTTTACATGGATAAGAGGTCTACTGAATACTCAATATATTGCCGTCTATATTGAAACTAATGATTGTATTTTGTAAACTAGGTATAACGTCGGGCCTCAGCAGCTTTTCTCACTCCTTAATGTGTTACGTAGTAAAAGCCTGGTTTTGCAACTGCAGCAAATAATTGCTTACGGCCATACCACCCTGAACACGCCTGATCTCGTTTTGATCTCGGAAGTGCTATAAGCAGGAGTTGGCGCCTGGTTAGTACCTGGATGAGAGACACGCCTGCAGGAATACCAGGTGCTGTAAGCTGGACGGATTGTTACAACGCGAGATTAATGGATCTACGCAAAGAGGCTACGCCCATACCATGATCTGATCGTAGGCCGACCTCGTAGGCAGAGCAGGGTTCTGGAGCAGCGTACTAATACCTGCATGCGAACGCTACTCGGAAGCTATTTGTGTGTAAGCCGTGAGACCGTATATATACAGACCGAAAGAAGCTCGACTGAAAGATTAGAAAGGCGTCATGCGTTTACACAAGCCGTGCAAGAACATATCTGCGCTGCAATGCATGCATCTTTAAGCTTAATCATGAGCATGTCAGAATGTGTGGACCTGATTCTCTGACAATGACACAAGTAATTTTATATATAAAAATAAAATAACACACATGCCCGCAGCTCGTCTACACATATCGCACAAACAGCTAAGGAGTCTCGACACAGATACTACTTGCATGCGAGACGCCTTGAGCAATCCCAAGGGCTTGTAAGTTTTTTCTTTTTCAACTCGAGCTCATTGCCTCCGTGGCCTTACCGTGACCTGCATCTTTACTTGAAACCGTTTTGAGAAGAATTTTAAGCAAAGTAAACAAAGACTCACCAAGTCTCTCAAAACTATTTTTTGTGAAAACAATGAGGACAGGTATAGCTGATCACTGCCAGCAGGGAGCCACCCAGAGAGCTTGAAACGGACAGTTCTATATTTTTCTTTAACGTTTCACCCACACCAACACGCAACACACGCACCTTAAGATCATGCGGAGGACGGCGGGAAAAATACCCACCCATTCTTCTGAACAACTTTAACCATTTACCTTGGGGGTTAAAAACATTTACAATCCACACCACACACAAACACACACACACACACACACCACACACCACACACACAACACACACACACACACACACACAGCACACACACACACACACACACACACACACCACACACACACGCATTGCGCAGTGTATTGCAGATCATTTAGATTTCATATTTCCACTATAACTGATTTTACATGGATAAGGGAGTCTAACTGAAATCAATTATTGCCCGTCTATATTAAACTAATGATTTGTTTTTGGTAAAAGTATAACGCCTGGCCCTCAGCAAGCTTTCTCACCTCCGTATGTGTTACTGTATAAACCCTGGTTTTGCCTTCCAGCAATAAGTTCTTTACGGGCCCCATAACACCCTGAACACGCCCGATACTCGTCTGATCTCGGAAGCTAAGGAGGTCCGGCCTGGGTTAGTACCTTGGATGGGAGGACCGCCTTGGGAATACCAGGTGCTGTAATCTTTTTCTTTTTCAACTCGAGCTCATTGCCTCCGTGGCCCTACCGTGACCTTCTTTACTGCCAAAACCGTTTTTGAGAGAATTTAAGCAACGTTACAAAGCACTTCACAACTCTCTCAAAACTATTTTTGTGAAAACATGGAGGACAGTTATAGTGATACTGCCAGCAGGGAGCACCAAGAGAGCTGAAACGACTTCTATATTTTTCTTAAACGTTCACCCACACCAACCACGCAACCACACGCACTAAAGATCATGGGAGGAGGCGAAAATCGCCCACCCATTCTCTGACACTCTTAACCATTTAACCTTGTACAACATTTAAACATCACACACCCCACACACACACAGACACACACACAAACACCACACGCATGCGCAGTGTTATTGCAGATCATTTAGTCAAACTTCATTATTTCACTATAAATCGTTACGATCGGATACCAGGAGTCTACTGAATCAATTATTGCCGTCTATATTAAAACTTAATTCTTTTTTTTTTAAAAGTTATACGTCGGGCCTCAGCAGCGTTTTCTCACTCCTTTTATGTGTTACTGTATAAAGCCTGGTTTTGCTGCAGCAATAATTGCTTAACGCCTCGTCCTGCATACCAGCCCCCTAATCGTGAACTACTGCCCCAGATCTCGTCAACTCAAGAATTTGCTCCGGAAGCTAATAGCCCTCCGCGTCGGTCGCTGGCGCTGATTGTATAAGGTACATATATGGATAGGGTAGTCGACCGCGCGCTGCCAGATACTAGGACGATTAATAACCAGGTGCGTTGCTAAGCTTTTTTCTTTTCAACTCGAGCTCATTGCCTCTCAAGCCCCTCTGTCACCTAACCTGTGACCTGAGTAATCATTTACTCGGCCAACGTGATCTCGCGCATTATAGAGTCAAACTTTAAGCAATCTGCTCTGACCTCAAAGACTAAGACACATAAACCAGTCTCCTACAAATATGAGACGACTCCACTTTTGCGTTTTGAAACACGTAGTGCGAGAAGAGTATCTCAGTATAAGTGACTTGACCTCTGCCAGCAGGAGCACCAGAGCAGCTCGAGACATACGACTCAGAGGTTCTATGTTTTTTCTATTAAACGTTCACCCACAGCCAACCAGCGCACACACAAGAACACGCTGAAGATCATGGACGTCTCTGAAGAACGTATGGACTGCACAAGTTTATCATCATCCGCTCCAACTCCATTCTCTGACACTTTAACCATATTACCTTGTGCTACAACAATTTAACATCTCACTCAACACAGGCATGACTATCTACAACACAACACCATACGCAACCACAACACGATCACTAGCACCCGCACGCGACCTGCCCAATCGCAACGCACGCAGCACCGCAGGCTCTATCATCTTTAACGCACGTCGACGTCACGACACGCACCTGATCACGCACGCACCGCACGCACCGCACGCAACGCAACACACGCATGCACAGTGTTTTTATTGCAGACATTTAGTAATTCATTATTTCACTAATAATCGTTTTACATGGATAAGGAGTCTACTGAATCAATTGAATTGCCGACTTTCTATACATATTAAACAAACATTCCAATGAGATTCGTTTTCTGTGAGTGGGTGCAAAAGCGTGCCTAGATCATATTCTCGGGTTTTGGGTATAATACGTACGGGGCCTCCTCAGCAGCTTGATTAACTCACTCGCTTATGTCAGTTACTGTATAAAAGCCTGTAAAGAGTTGCTCCTGCACGCTACATTATATTGCTTACGGCACCATACCACCCTGAACAGCGGCATCCCTGGAGCCGATTCTCGTCTGATTCTCTGGAAGCTAAGCAGGTGTCTGTGGCCTTGGTTTAGTTACTTGGATGGGAGACCTCAAGCTCTGGGAATACCAGGTGCATGTAAGCTTTTTTCTTTTTCAACTCGAGCTCATGCCTCCGTGGCCCTGACCGTGACCCTGATCTTTACTGCCAACCGTTTGAGAGAATTTAAGCACCGTACAAAGGACTCACAACGTCTCTTCAAAAAAACTATTTTTGTGAAACATAGAGGACAAGTATATGATTACTACCAAGCAGGGAGCACCAGAGAGCTTGAAACGGACAGTTCTATATTTTTCTTTAAACGTTCACCCACACCAACACGCACACACGCACTTAAGAATCATGGAGGCCGACGGCGAAATTACCCACCCATTCTCTGGACACGTTAAACCATTTAACCCTTGGGGGGGGGAGGGGAGGGGGGGGGGGGGGGGGGGGGGGGGCGGAAGGGGGGGGGGGGGGGGGGGGGGGGGGGGCGGGGGGGGCGGGGGGGGGGGGGCGGTACAAACATTTAACATTCACACACACACACACACAGCACACACCACACACACACACAACACCACACACACACAACACACACACACACACACACACACACACGCAAATGCGCCAGTTTGTATTGCGCAGATCATTTAGTAATTCAGCATCTTCACTATAATTCGTGCTTTACATGGCATGGATAAGGAGGTCTACTGATTCCAATTATTGCCGTCTTATATATAAACCTAGATGGATTGTTTTTGTAAAAGTATAACGGTTCGCGGCCTCAGCAGGCTTTCTCACTCCTTATGTGTTACTGTTATAAAGCCCTGGTTTTTTGCTCTCAGCAATAATTGCTTACGGGCCCATTACCACCACTGAACACGCCCGATCTCGTTCTGATCCCGTTTCAGGGTGCGCAAGCAGGGAAAGTAAGGCAGAGAGCAGAGAGCAGTCGCGGAGTGTTTGGTTTGAGATGCGTGTTTTTTTGTAAGTATTCCTATTTTTTTTTTGATTTTTCTTTGATACATTCTCCCCAACAGTGAGCACTGTTGGGAATATATTTATAATGTCTCCCTTGGTTTGGTGGAAGGAAATATTCACGCGGACTGACATAATGGAAACTGGAAAATGAAACGGAAAAGGCTTGACGCTGGGAGTAGATTATTGGAAGGAGAAAGAACCAGGAGGAGAGGGAAGGAGCGTTGGAGAGGTGAAATACGGACAAAGAACTTGACCCTTGTGGGGTGAACAAGTGTGCGAACTGATCGGGGGGAAAGATCGAATAACGGTGATGGGAGTTTCATGAGCGAGCGACCGGAGAGAGTCGTATTGGGTGTGGGAGTGAGGCGCATGAGTATGCCGTTTAAAAACCGGTTTTGAAAAATCAGAATTGGGACAATGGGACATTCTCAGCGGGAAGAAATAAACTTCATGGAACGGTTTTTAAAATAAGGGGAGGATTTAGGTTATAGTTGCAAAGGAGTGCTCACCATGTTATGATGGAAAACGGTGGTGCATTCGTTTTTTTGGAGCTTCCGGCGTACACCACGGTACCCCAATGATTATGAATTCTGAAGCCTAAACAGGGGGTGGGTGGGGTTTTCTTCTTTGCTGCCTCACCTTATCAAAAAGGAGAATGTGGCCAGGCACTAACGTTGCAGACGGACCAGGTTTTTGAACAGGTGGGAAATTTAATACCTTGCGTCAGGTCGTTACCGTCTTACTCAACGCAGTTCAGCACAGGCTACGGGGTCCCCAGAAGTACTTCCGGGCGTTGACCACGACAGACAGGAGAAGGGTTGTGTTTTAGGATGTGCATCCCAAACCAGGGCATATCCTGAGGGACTGTCCGGAGTTCAGATGCCACAGGTGCCATGGACAGGGGCACTATGCAAGAGAGTGTGGCACAGACGGAGAACAGAGGCCAACAAGGAGGAGTAGGCGGGAGCCGGCGAGTAACGGACGCTCGGCCGAGGAGGCAGGAGCGACGAGAGGAGAAGAGGCCTGGGTTAGGATAGCGGAGCTGAGGCGACTGAAGCGGAAAGGAAGTGGCGTGGGAGTCCGGCGGCGGAAGGAGAGCAGTGAGGTACGAGGAGCAGGAAGGGAATGGGTAGACGTTAGAGCGACGTAGCCGAGCGCAGCGGAAGCAGAGACAACGGAGACGGGAGCGAGAGATGGAAACGGGCAGCGAGAACGGGCTGCAGCCCCGCGGACAGTGCGGTCGAGGACGGCAACGGAGCGAGAGGGAGCGGAGCAGCGCGGTAGGTGAGGGAGCGAAAGGAGGGGAGAAGAACGTGGGAAAGAGTTGGAATGACTTGTGGTGGGAACAGGGAGGAGGAAGGTTCATCGGTGGGCAAGCGGGATTTAAAGTTTGGGTGGAGGCTGCTGATATATAACAGAAAGTAGGAAGTGGGTGGCTTCGGAGTATATTCAGATAGTGGGAGGAAAACATGGAGGTGGTAGGTGTGCTGTGGGAATAGGAAAAGGCCAATCGGGCGAGGAAGGAGAGAGAAAGATAAGGGGGAAAAAAAAAAGTTGCAAAATTAAATAATATAACGTGCTGGAATTCTTCTCAATTATACTTTTTAATGATCAGGATAAAACTTCTTTAACGGCTAATTGGGCTAGGGACAGCGGAACAGAGCGCCAGCAAACCTTGATTGTATTGAGGCAGACATTAAATATGTTTTACAAGAGGACACATTGGGATGCAAAGAGAGCGTTATGGAGCGGTGGTTTGAGAGAGAATGGAGATGGGGACATGTATGTGAATAAATGGTTGGTGTTAAATCAAGCAGGAGGTATAGCAATTTTGAGTGAAGAATGGGGATGTGAGAAAGTGACGAAGTGTGTGGGATTGATGGTGATGCGAGGGTGATAGGAATTTACTTTTGAGTACTTGGGTAAAATATTCTCATTGTTGAATGTGTATGCCCATGAGGTCTGAAGGAGAGGCAGGTTTTTGTTGAGGATTGGGCGGAATGGGTGGGAAAACGTATTTGGTGGTGGGTGGACTTAACGTGTAGTTTTGTGGGAGGTTGGATCGCCGGTCTGCAAGTATGTGTTTCGAGGGGAATGGACTTGTCAAGAGACAGTGTGTTGGAGGAGGTTTATTGAAGGACCAATGGTTTTAATAGATGTGTGGAGGGAAAGGGAATTCCAGGAAGGGGAGGGTTTTTTTTCAAAGGAGGGCAAGTGTGAAAGTGAGAGAGAGTTTTAAAACAGAGTAGGAAGATTTAGAATCCTCTAGAATACCATAACGGCATTGCAGGATAGATAGGTGAGAACTTTCGAACAGTATAAGGTTATCTGCGCTTCAAAAGTGATAACACATGGTGTTTAAATTAGGGTGTTGTACATTTTAGGTCAGGGGCTTGAGATGGTACCATGAGACCCCGGGCGAGGCGTGTGGTGGTTCATGAATGGTGACGTGCTGAGAAGAGAAGAAAAGTACAAAGGAAAAGTGAGAGAGTATAATTTGAGCAGAATGAAATGAGCAGAATGCCATCTGAGAATGTGAGGGACATTGGCGAGTGGTGGTGCAGAGTTTTCAAAGGAGAGCATAAAGGAATTGGGAGTATGGGGTTATTAGTAGAGGCTAGGAATATGAACACCAGAGATGAGACGAGGCAGGAGCGTTAAAGGGAGATTTACTAGAGAGGCAAAGAGAAGCGGATGATGGTGCGTAGGCTATGATTTGAAGTATATCAGAATTAGGATGTGAACTGAAGAGACAGGAGGAATAGAACAGAAGAGTGTATGGTGCAATAGTCTCAGAAAGTAGGGGCCAGTATAATTTGATTGAGGGAGAGAACATGACAGGATTCTTTTTTTAGGATTAGAAAAAGACAAGCAGAAAAAGAATTATTTGGTGAGAAAAGGTGGGGAGGGAAAGGAAGGAGGATAATTA
>OLKM01004527.1:0-21790 GCA_900291075.1 Melanogrammus aeglefinus | reverse complement strand
TCAACATGAAGCAACAAGCTTCAGAGAAAACAGGGCACATTCAAAGAGACTACGTACAGCTTCATGAAAGAGGTGAGCAACAAGCGGGCTACTCCGCATAGTAAAAGCTACCAATTGGAGACTTAAACCGGAGCAGGATGGACAAAGTGTGGTTTACCCGCAATACGGTGTTATTACCACCCTAAAAAAGCGGGAAAATACGAGTGGTATTCGACTGTGGGGCCTCTTACAAGGAAACCACACTTCAACGAAACAACTTACTGCAAGGCGCCTTGACATGGCACAAGCAGTCTCAATCGGCGTCTTAACAAGGTTCCGTCGAAGAGCAGGTTGCAAATAATGGCGGATGGTGGAATCAAGTTCCATTCAAGTTAAAGTACACAGAACATGCTGAACCTTCTCAGTTCCTTGGTGGCGCCCCGGACGGCGAGCGTCTCACAAGAGCTGCAAAGAATACAGGATGGAAGTTCCACTTGCTTTGCGCCACCTCTCACCAAGCTGCGCGAGTTACGCTTGAGAAGGTGTGTGAAGGAATATCAGAGCAGTTTTGATGCCCTGGCAGCAGTAGTGGATTACAGTCTTTATGTAACTTTCTATGTCGACGGACTGTTGAGGATCAGTTGCATGCCCCGAACAAGAAGCAGTCAAGCTTTACCAAAGACCTTGAAGGCCATCTGTCTAAACAGGAGGGATCAAGACTAACGCAAATGGTATGACCAACAAAACCGGGAATGTGTTGTCAAGTATTCCACAAGAGGACCGGGCAACAGAAGTCAAAAACCTCGACTTTGACCAGGAATCACTCGCCATCGAGAGAGCTTTAGGGGTCCAGTGGTGTATCCGGTCGGATCAGTTTAAGTTTCACGTGAACATCCAGCAGAGGCCTCTCACCCGACGGGGAATCTTGTCAATGATGAGTTCAGTCTACGACCCTCTGGGGAGTTGGTCTCCCGTTCAATCACTGGCCCGCCCAAAAACATCCTGCAGGAACTGTGCAGACTGAGAACAGGATGGGACGATGCTGTGCCAGACCGTCTTGCACAACAATGGTCAAGGTGGATGAAAGAGCTTTCAGCAGCTCACCAACGTGGGAGTGGCACCGTGCTTCAAGACCACTCTAGTTGGAGAACAAGGGAGGCTCGACTAATCACTCTTTAGTTGACGCCTGAGCGAAAACAGGCTACGGGTACTGTGGACTACCTGGTTCAGTAAGAACGCACAGCAACAGATACACTGCTCATTTGTCATGGGGAATCAAGGAGTTACCCCCTCTTAAACCCACGACTATTCCGCGGCTGGAGCTGACGGCGGCTACCTTAGCTGTGAAGGTGCGACATCACGCTAAAGAAAGAACTGCAGCTTCCGCTGTCAGATTCCAAGTTCTGGACAGACAGCACAGCCGTACTTAAGTACATAGCAAACGAGAACATCAGATTTAAGACATTTGTGGCAAACAGACAGGTCGCTACAATCTTACAAGCATCAAGAGTGGAGCAATGGAGCTACATCAACACACGATTGAATCCAGCTGATTACGCTTCCAGGACAAAGGGTGAGTGTCTTCGTGCAGAACGAGGTATGGATCTCAGGGCCTGCCTTCCTCAGCAAGCCAGAAAGAGAATGGCCGGACAAGCGTGTTCAGTTAGAGGAGCTTACAGTGGCAGATCCTGAGGTCAAGAAAGGCATACTCGTTAATGCTACGACAGTAGAAGAAAGCACTGATGTAATGCAACAACTAATAAGGAATACTTCTCTTCCTGGATACGGCTAAAGAAGGCAGTGGCATGGCTCATTCGAGTCAAAGGAACCCTGGTAAACCTGTCAAAGAAGAGAAAAGAAATTAATGAACTATACAAGGACCAAGAACAAGTAAACAAAGAAATGACCAGATACAAGAAGAGTCTCAAACAGACTTACCTGACTCTGGATGATCTGCGACAAGCTGAGCTGGATATCATCCGCCATTGTCAGCAAAGGAAGTTCCAAGAGGAAATATCTGCTCTTCAGAGAAAAGAGCTCGTCAAGAAAAGTAGTCGAATCTGCAGACTGAATCCGCAACTTCAGGAGGGAATCCTTCGTGTTGGAGGTAGGCTCAGTCGAGCATCCATGCCGGCCGAAGCCAAGCACCCGATGCTCCTGCCTAAAGACCATCGTGTGGCTAATCTGATTCTCCAGGATGTACATGAGCGACTGGGACACAGCGGACGCAATCATGTCTTGTCTCATGTACGTCAACGATACTGGATTATCGACGCCCCCTCATCAATCAGGAAAATGCTGTCTCGCTGTACTACCTGTCGAAGACAACACGGTGCATCAGTCACACAAATGATGGCGGACTTACCAAGAAACAGAGTGGTACCGGACGAACCACCTTTTACCAGAAGTGGAGTCGATCTGTTCGGACCATCAATGTAAAACGAGGAAGATCATCTGTAAAAAGGTACGGGGTTATATTTACCTGTCTCGCAAGTCGTGCGGTCCACATCGAAATGGCGACATCACTGGAAACAGACTCCTTTATTCATGCTCTGCGTCGCTTCATCGCAAGGAGGGGTCAAGTGAAAGAAATGCGATCCGATAATGGGACTAATTTCGTCGGAGCTGACTGCGAGCTCAGAAAGGCTATAAAGGAGTGGAATACTTCACAAATTGAGAACAGCTTGCTCCAGCGTGACATCAAATGGATATTCAATCCTCCATCCGGATCACACCACGGAGGGGTGTGGGAGAGAATCATCTGCTCCATCAGAAAGATCATGGTTGCTACGCTGAGAGAACAAAGCTTGGATGAAGAAGGTCTTCAAACACTCTTCTGCGAATGTGAGGCCATTCTGAACAGTCGGCCTATTACCACGCCTTCAAATGATATGAACGATCTGGAAGCTCTCACCCCACAGCACTTGCTGCTGCTGAAGACTCAACCAAACTTACCACCGGGACTCTTCCAGACAGATGACAATTATGCGCGCAGAAAATGGAGGCAAGTCCAGTATATGAGTGATCTCTTCTGGAAGCGCTGGACCAGAGAGTACCTCCCTCTACTCCAGAAAAGACAGAAATGGAACCACCCATCACGGAACTTCATCCCAGGAGATGTAGTCTTGATCGTCGATGAATCAGCGCCTAGGGGATCCTGCTGCATGGAAGGATCGTCAAGACTATGGATGATGAGCATGAATGTCGCAAGGTTTCGAAGTCAAGACAAAGACTAATGAGCTAGAGAGGCCAATAACAAAGCTGCTGCTTACTCAAGAAGCAGAATGATACGGACTGTTACTTACCTGATTGACAGTGTTATTTGCTTGTGTACTAGGAAGAAAGACACTCCTTCATATAAGTTGATAATTGTTTCTGCCCAGAAAGCAATAGGGCCGGGTATGTAGAGGCAGAAGTAGAGTTTCATGAATGAGAAATACAGTTTCATATGATTGAAAAGTGTAAGAAGATGGCATAATTCAATATATGTAAGTATACGGGATTTAATGAATTAAATTTCATTTATGATTATATAGTGGTTTAAAAATGTTAAAAGCATATTGGATACGTGTTTATTGTGATTCGGTTGTAAAAAGGTACTTTCCCCCCCCCCCCTTTTTTTTTTTTTTAAAGAACGATAGGTGTGGGTTTTTTCGTGTTGATCTGAGAGCAGGCCAGTCAGAGCTTGAATAGCTTGGAAAGCAAACGGTTTTCTTACCTGCTTTTTAGTAATTATGTTGCTACACAGTGTGTTAGCCAGCCACTTTGTTTTGTAATCACTGTGAATAAACTGAGATTTTTTATATTTTTCTTAACAACACAAAACGTTTCAGAGTGGATTTTGTTGACCTGGCCATAGCTGGGCTAGCTACAGACACTGCCTGTGAAAGCAACTTCTTGCTAGCAATAGACTGTTGAGTAAGCCACTGCAAGATCTCAAGCTAACATTATTTAAACCTCTACAATTATATTAAAATCGTTATAACCATGTAGCCTTTATATTCTTCGCATTATCATTAGCCTACATCCTTTCTCGTTACATCGATATCAATTATTGTTAAAACGAGATCTGACCTATCTGACCATTGACCATCCTCTCGGAAATTCCATAAATGAAATTCTTATTGACGGTATGGCACTATATCCCTATCCTCGCCCACCCATCTTGAGTTTAATAGACCCCTTTCGTTGCTTTGAGGAGGTCTGGTGGTCTCCGTATTAAATAAATAAATAAATAAATACGTATGTTTATATATATTAGGGATGCACCGAAATGAAAATTCTTGGCCGAAACCAAAAAACCGAAAATGAGGAAACCAAGGCCAGGAAACTGAATCACCGAAAGAAATTTAATTATGCCAATTATTAGTACCATTTGGGGTTGCTTTTTTTGTTTTACTGTTTTTTATATATTGTGTGTATATACGTATATATACAGTATATATATATATATATTATGGATGGGCATTCGATTAAGTCGTCTTAGTCAATCGTTGGGGGAATTAACGATCAATTAGTTGATTAATCGTTAATATTTTTACATTAAACATTTAGTTTCCGACCAAGTTATAACAGCACCGGGACACTTTAACAATACATGTATCACTCCGCTGTTATGTTCCGCTAGTAGTGTGTGCCAGGGCTCCAAGATTCAGAAAATCTCACAGAGTGAGACTTTTAGTGTCGTGATTGGTTCGGCCGCTGCCGCCGGCGAAAAATGTGGCCTTTAATATTGATTTGGTCCTGTTTTTATGTCGATTATACACTTAAGACTGTTGTCCTCACCTCCATGCCAGCGACTCTGCCTGCACTGTGCTACTAATGCTAGTCTTTAATTAACCAGAAACTAGAAATAAAAAATGAACAAATTTGGCAAAAGACATTTATTGGTCAATATTCAAACACAACTCTCCATCAATTTGCTGTACTGGGGACATGTTGTAGGTGTTGGTCGCAAGATGTTGATGCCTGACGACAAAGAGGCAGGAGGCCTCCCAACTTAAAAAACAGATGTGGCTCAAGGCTCTCCCATCTTCACGTCAATGATGACCGATAGAGTTCCCTCAGACAAACTGTTTTTTCAGGTTTTAGTTTGTTGAGTCCAACCACAGAGAAAAACTCGTTCTGCGTCAGCATTTGATGTGGAAGAACCAAGACCAACTTGGCAATATGAAGAGCCTGCCATATCTCTCATAACCGTCACCTTTGAGAAAAATGTACATAGGAAGGCCTAATTACTCTCAAGTATTATTGTGTATTAAGTTTGATTATATCACATGGGTATTCCATGAGTAAGAGAATGATTTTTACCTATCTTCATTGATGCCATGTTCCCTCAAAAGCTCCCAAAGTCAAACATCTGCTGGTTTTCGGGCATGCAATGTCCATGACGACTGGTAGTCCAGAAACTCCTCAGTTCAGTTGTCCGACGCTCCTCAGGGTCCATTTGTATGGGAGAAGTTCAGGAAACCTAAAAAGAACACATGTGCACTGATCTGGTTAAAGTCGGTTACAACTGAAACAGGGTTGTTTTTCAGATGTGTGATCATCAAACAAGGAAATGTGTTGTCTTAAACTCCTGAGTTTAATCCCCCTCTGGGGATTTAAAAATCTGTTCCAAACCCAACATCTGAATCTTCTGAGTTTTGATACTAGAACATATAAGTGACATCATTAGAAACTTTTGAATCTTATAGTTTCTACCATCTATATGTTTAGAAGATATGTCATCGATGGACTATGTAAAAATAATACAGAGAAAATCCTAGCATTTCACACATCTCTTGCCCTGAAGCAGGCGCATTCATGAAGCCCCATTCGTATTTGCATTTGAAGAGCCAATGGCTTCAGATTTAGTCCCTGACTTTTTTCCAATTTGTAGTAAAACTACATAACAATTCTTTAATGTTCTTCTTACTTTTATGTAGCCAGCACCTTTTTTGTTCACAGGTTCAGACTTCAAAAAGTCATTGGTTACATTTAATTTTTTTTTTTTTAAAATAGTTTGTGTTCACATTTGAATTATAATAAAAAGTTTAATGACCAATATTATAATATAAATGTATAGTGCCGATATAATAATAAGACATTAAAGCTGTTCTCTAATCGGTATATATGGAGCACTCAGCAAGTAGGATAGGTGTGGTTGTGTCTGTGGTTATGAAGGGCCATTCTGCTGTCCACTCCTTTTTAGAAGTGCACCTATAGGATGGCTGCTCCTCTCTTTGCCTTCCGCTTCTTCCCTGTATCTACCCTCATCTCCACTGTTTTCTTAATCCTGCTGGGCTCTACTGTCTCATCCTCTGTCTCTATTTTCTTCTTACATCTTCAAGCCTCACTGTTCTCAATCGTCGTTCTGATCTCTCTTTTGATCCTTCTGAGCTCTCTTATCTTCTGTCTCCTTCTGTGTGCCCTCTTGCACTCTCATTTTCAGTGTTGCCGTCACTGGCCACTGCCAGAACGACAGCCAGATCTCTCTGAAGTCTCTGAGGTCTCTTCCTCTTTACCTAGCCATCTATTCTAAAAATCTAAAGATAGCTAACATGTTACTGTTTGATTGAATAACGCGTTTATACTTTTACAATGTTCTCAAAGTGGATTCCAGGATTCTGGGATTCCTTTAGTGGATACAATAAGATACAGCGAATCAAACAGTGAATACAATCTGGAGTTTCACCGCCTCCGTCTTCCAGCAAGCAGTAGGAGAACGTCGAGCCTGGGTTTTCAAATTGACCGGCAGCGCTGTTGTGCGAAAGATAGCAGAGAGACGCCGAGATCCGCCTTACGTGCTTCTGATTGGTTTAGCATTGCGTGGTGCCTTCCCATGGCTTGGTTAGAATTTTCAGGCACGAAGGACCTGATTGGATTGGTCTGGATTGGTTATCTCGGTCAGTCAATCAAGAGTTACATACGTAATTACGGCAAGTAAATTCGAAAAAAAAGGAAGACAAAATAAAAGAGGATATCTGAGTGGGGAAATATAAGCGTGAGAAATGTCAACGTATGTTGTGTGGTGTTAGAATTGGGTCAAGATTGCGCGACTGTCACGCTCAACAGCGTGAGACTTGGCAGCCCTGGTGTGTGCCGTTGCTTTGCAACAGTTCAGTACCAGTCGCGGATCCATTTGTGTTGGCGGGCGGTGCCAAATAAATCATTAAATAAAACAAACAAGTGTTTAACTATAATTAAATGGTGCTTGTAGAACTGTTGTATAAAAGCAATATCACACTCGAGGTCGTGCTGTTAGTGAATATCAGCACGGCTGTGATACAACGCACTCCCTTTCGTGTGATATTGCTTAAGTAGTTATATGCTATATTCAAAATTAAATGAAAATACAAAAACAGAGCGTTTTCCTCATTGGGATCTTTATTATTAGATGAACAACTCAGTTTAAACCCTAAACTAAGCAACGGAGCCTGCAGCTCAAAGCCGGTGCTCATAAACATAACTAAAAATAAACAGAAGCCTCGTTTCTTCCCAAAATAATAACAATAATATTTTAAAAAATCATGTTATAACTTAACCAAAAATGTATTATACTTAATTCGGACAGGTTTTGCCAAATGTAACGCAAAATATTAAAAAAAAAAAAAAAGGCAGAGAAAGAAGGCCGACAACAATGAATAAGGCTCAGTAACAAAGCTTCAGAAAATAGAACCAGTAACTCACACAACTTCAGCACCAGTCTACAGATTTTTGTTCAGAAAGATGAGCATGTTGACATGCTCTGGGGTCAGACGCAACCGCAGCCTGGTGACAGTCAGTCTAGCCGCCGAAAACCGCTCCGAGGGGACCGACGTTGCCGTGATGCACAAATACCTCCGTGCTAACTTGGCAAAGCAGGGGAACAACTTACCACCATAGGGGTGCAATCCAGGGGCTCAGAAAGTTCTTTATTTCTGCTTCGATGACAACCTCGCCTTGAGTGGTAGGCCTATAGTGCTCTCCAATAAGTAATTTTTCAAATCATGGTCCCAAACCAGACTTCGCCGTGGCCTCGTCCGCTTCATGATTACTTTTGAAATACATCGCCGTGTTCCAATATCCATACTATCCGTACTTACTAGCCTAAGATTGAGTACGTAGGGCGTTCCGATTCAGATCGGGCGAAAATAAGTGTACTAAAAGTGAAAGGAAACGGATGGTGTACTCAAAACGATAGTTATGATATTTTAACTCTAGTTCTATAAGGGCGTGTTCACACGGGCAGTGTGAACTGCCCGGTGCGGGTGGATGTTTTACATTATATTCCTATGGTACAGAGTGTTTTTTGTAAAAACATCCTGGGTGCTTTTTTAAAAACACACCGCTGCCAGCGGGTTTTTTTCACCGCTCTGGGTGGTTTTCAAGTTGAGAAAAGTTCAACACACCAAGAAAAAGCACCCGACGTCAGGCAGTTTTTTGCCAGCTGACCAATGAACGAGCACTTACGTCACTAGGAAAGAAGAATGGCGACCCAAACCAAAGTCTTTTCCGACGGAGCAACTGGTTGTCCTTGTAGGTGAACATGTCGAGCTATACGACATGACCAACAAGTTGTACCACAACATATATCAGAAGGAGATTATCTGGAGAACGATCGGTACTATGATATGCCCCGTAATGCTGCCGTCCCCGGTTTATATCATGCACCCACAAACGGGAAGGTTCGTCGTTATCGTCGTTGGCATCTAACGCCAAAACAAGGGCTAATTTTCTCATCCTCGACATTGTGATACTGATTCAAGTAGTCTAGCCAAACCACTTTGATACGCTAACCGAACAGTGTTCCGACTGTTTAACCGATTTGGAATGTGCGCTAGAAAAAAACACCCTGTCAGTTTTTTAGTTGGTAAGAAACCGCTCGGGTCAGGTGTTTTTTAATTAAAAAAAACTGCCCGTGTGAACACGCCCTAATTGTAGACGTAGCCATCTAGGCTTCACCTTATGGGCTTGTCTGAAAAATTCTAACTATGCACCAATCAACGTAGACACCGCCCACATTTCCCACGGTACGTGTATATAAGGCGGTGCAAACCGCCGCCCATCCTCCATGCTATTCCTTCAGCATTGGGAGGGTACAGCAGGTGGAAAACTAGACGGCTATGCCTACAATCATAGAACTAGTTACAGTATCATAACTATCATTATATTTCATGTACGCTACGCCGTCTAGGCTTCGCCTTATGGGCTAAGGTGAAGCTGCGAGCGGAGCTCAATCAATGTACTCCAGTCAAAAAAACTTAAGTCACCAAGGCACATAAGACTCAAAAAAGCTGAGGATGTGCAAAACACATCAGCTTAATAAAAAACTAATTCCTCCTAGATCAAGCATGGCGATGATCAAGAGAAAAAAGTGAGTCTGCAAAGACTCCGGCCCCAATCCTTCCTTCATGGAATCCATGAAAAGTGAAGGGAAAAACCAGAGTAATAAGGCCCATTCACCCCATGGTAAGTACGGATACGGACCGTTTCGTCCGGATCCGGAGGTATGAATTGGCCTATACGGTTACCATTAGGTCTGCTACCACCGGGGGCGGAGCTACGGAATTCGACTCTCCAATAAGGAGCTCCTCTCGTCCGTTTCATATTTAAAAAATGGCGGGAGTGCTATACTGGCAAAACCAACTCGTCAATCGGCGAGCCAATAGGAACCTCTCTTTTCCGCTTTCCATTTGAAATACGGCGGGATAGAAATACTGGCAGTCAAGTCCAACTCGCCATCCAGCGAGAGTAAATTCAACGATGCCGCTTAAAAGAACACGCCTTCATTCTTAGGCCGTAGAAGGGGCACCGGACTCCAACACAGAGTTGCCGAGTGAGCCCCTTGACACGTCTTACATGTAAAAACGGACAAAGGGGCCGGGGGAAGACCAAGACGCGGCCGCGCAAATGTCTTCCACCGGAACGCCCCTGAGTAGAGCCGTTGCAGCTGCCGCTCTCCTTGTCGAGTGTGCTTTAACGCCCAATGGTGGCGCTAAGCCCTGCCGAGCGTAGGCTAAGCAAACACCCTCACATTTCCAGCAAGAAAATCGCTGTTTAGAGAGAGCGCGGCCCCTGCTATCGTCGCTATAACACACTATAACAACTGTTGTGTGGAGCGGAACGCGGCCGAGCGTTTCACGTACATAGCTAGCGCAGCGTTTCCGCTAGAAAAAATTCGTACCGGTCAACGTGACCGGCAGGTTTTCAATTTACCGGACAAATGTTTGAAATTCCGGTCAATCAGAATCACGGAGGCCGCCGCCTCCGTGATTTCAGCCTCATCATCCGTCTCCTTTGAACGAACGTTTTGTTTCAGAAAATAGTTTTTCAAGTTAGCCTGCTTCGACATTTCTCCTGTCCCTCTCGCTTTCCCTGGGCTGTACCACTTCGGGAGGGGGCGCTCAGTTGTCCCATATAGAGAAAATCGAATTGGTTGCGCCGTTGACACGTTAACGGCGGCCCACAGGGAATTCTCCCAACTCTCCCGATTACCGCTCGCGTGCGTGTCTGCGTGCGTGCTTGCGCGCGCGCGCGCGCGCGTGTGTGTTATTCGATTGCCTGGTAAACGTGTAGGCCTACGGTAATATTTTCATACTGGTTTAAATAATACATTTGATAGTATGTCCCATCGTTGCTGAGCAAGAGTTTTGTTTGAAATTCGGTGATCGAAGTTTAACGGTACCACTGTCATGCACCTACCTGATGTCAAGTGGACCGGGTTGAATTCACTGCGGGTCTCTCTTCTTATATCCATCTTGCCAAAGATATTTTATTACTGTCCTTCTAACACTCTGATCTCACTAAAAGGCTAGCAGCACGAAACAGCATTATGGACAACATGCGCTATGCATAGGGAAGAAAGAATACCAACGCTGAATTTGCAACATTCTGCAACAAATGATTCTAAATCTGCCCATATATGGACATGTCAGAGTTTTGCGGTTTCCACTCGCTACAATGTTGCATCTGTGGCCGCTGGTAACACGACCACAAAGAAGTAAACTCTACGGGGCTATCTTCATCATTATGGTTTTGTTTTTTTGACGGCACACAGCGATCCGGGGGCTATTCCCAAAAGATCCGGGGCTAGCCTCGAATGCCCAGGTCTAACGACGCGCCTGCCGGTCATTTTGACCGGCGGGGTTTGAAAATACCAGACTTCGGCAAATTTTAACGGTCAAAGTCCGGTAATTACCGGACAACGGAAACCCTGAGCTAGCGTCCGCACCGGGGGTCTTTCTCAGAAACAATGAAAAACGTCCACACCGCAAACATATTGGCGCTTGTCAAGACAAGTGTGTGCTGGCCGCGCTTTTTGTTTGCGTCATCACAAATTTCTGTTTCGGCCGTGTTGTTTCGGTGAAAAAAGTATTTCGGCCAGAAACCGAAAAAATCCCCGAAAATTCGGTGCATCCCTAATATATAATATTTATTTTATATACGGAGACCACCAGACCTCCTCGGATGCAAAGAATAAATAAAATAGAGGCCTATATAAATATGTATGTTTATATATAATGTGTGTGTGTGTGTATATATATATATATATATATATATATATATATATATATATATATATATATAAACTTAGCAGAAAAAGAAAAGGAAATTTATGTTTGTAGATTATTTCTCTGGACTTGCAATGCTTTTTGGCAATAAATCTTATACTGTTGGAAAGCCTGTTTAGTTCCCTTTCAAATGTTACCCCAATTGTAAGGAACATGCATTTGTGGGATGAGCAGCAGCGCTGAGGATGTAGGTTGCAACCATGAAAAGTTTGCCAAATCTTTTCTGCCATTGCCAAACAGGTTGTTTTGAGCTTCCGGTAACCCCAGGTGCTGCCAATCAGGTGCCTGATTGGCACCTGATTGGGCAACTTCAAGCTGGTGTTTCACAAAACCAAGTTGCAGCATTATTTGGAGTGAGCCCTTATACCCTCTCTAAACTAAAGGCCAAGTTCCATATAATGGGGAATGTCAAAGACAGGCCGCATGGTCGTCCCAAGAAGACCATTTCCTCATCCTGTCAGCACTTATATGCCGTAGGCTGTCTTCTACAGATTTGCAGTCACGGTTTGCAGGACGATATTAGGGGTGTAACGATCCATCGATGTAGATCAATGCATCGATTGATTGGCAAACGATCCAACTGCATCGATGCAACGGCTAAACATCGATGCATATCGCTGTATTATACGCTTTTATTTTGACGATCTCCTTGTGTGGCTGTTTGTGAAACTATTTCTGCACAAGTGCGCCAAGCCGCTCGTATCCATTCTTCAGTTAAACGAGGCAAGCTACAGCGAGCACATGTGTGAGCACGATGACGGTTAGTTTCGGTTTGAGTTGCCAGATTGGGAATATTTTCAGTTTTTCCAGCCGAACGTAATTAAAAATAGCCAAATTGGGTGGGAAAATTTGCTTAATCTGGCAACACGGACGGCTTATTTTAACAGCCAAGATGATACTGAGGGATGTTTTGTTTTTAGTAGAAAACTATCCACACACAGATTTGGAATGGTCTATGTTCAAAATGAAAGCTTTTTAATTTAAGGCATTAAATACTTTTTGCACTTAAATGCAATCTGGCACTTTATTATTTGTATTAAAAATGGAATGTTTTTTTTTTTAAATATCCGGAAGAACAAAGAAATAAAATGATGAAATTGTAATTAAGTTGATGTGGGTTTATGTGAATCGAATCGAAATCGTATCGTGACAGACTTTTGATATCGGCAAATATCGTATCATTGTCCAATGAATAGATTTAATATCGTATCGTGATGAAACCAGAGATTTAAACCCCTAGACGATATGGCTGACGGCTCTCTGCCCAGACAATCCGGAACAGACTACACGCAGCCAATCTCCGGTCTCATAGGGCTGCCAGGAGTCCTGCCATGACTGCCCTGGGGGTAAGTTATGTTCAGTGATGAGTCCAGATTCTGCCTACGGCAGTTGGATCGTAGGGTCAAAGTGTGGAGAAGACGCAGAGAACGCTATGCTGTTTGCTGCACCGATAGAATAACATTTTGTAAGGTTAATGCAGAATAAGGTGTTTGGCATTGGCAGAGAAGATTTGGGAAATTGTTCATGGGCGCAACCCACATACTCAGCTCTGCTGCTTATCCCACAAGTGCATGTTGCTTACAAATGGGGCACCATTTGAAAGGGAACTATACAGTCTTTCCAACGGTATAAAATGAATTGCCAAAAAGCAAAAAGCAAGTTACCACAAAGAAATAATCAACCAAACACAAGTTTCCTTACTTTTTGTGCTAAGCATATACCGTATATATACTGTGTGTGTGTGTATATATATATATATATATATATATATATATATATATATATATATATATATATATATATATATATATATATATATATATATATATATATTTAATTATTTCGTTATATATTTATGTATTTATTATATACAGAGACCACCAGAATTCTGTGTATGCCGTATACACCGAATGTTAAGAGGCTAACTGCCTCTGTTGTCATCTTTGGCAACGTTTTTATGTATTTTTGTATTTCTTATGTTGTTTTCTCTTATTTTTGTGAGCTGCGTCTCAAAGATTGTGATCGACGGGTTTGCGACCACTGACTTATAGCTTTGGTGGAGAAGAAATATGTATTTTCGTTGCTCAGAGCTGGGTCAACCATTTCGTTGCTATGATTAGTTATAGGCCTATCCAATTGCGTCAATAGACATTTTAGTCTGTACCCTTTGGTGATGCCCCATGGAAATTGAAAATGGACAGGGGTTCCACAATAATTACAGTTTGCAATTCGTCTTACGATGCCAAGCTATATTTCAGTATGAGGCGGTGAATCGCTTGGTGTAATGGAACAGTCAACAAGGCTTAAGGCTCTGCTGATATCTCTCACTGAATAATATATATGTATGCATATAGAATACACATTTTAATTCCAGATTGTTCGACAGAAAGGCAGATTCTACAGAAACCTTGGGGAAATTGTTGCTTGCCAATTCTGGTGGGAAATGATTGCTTTGTGTGCACAGACAAATTCTTCCCTTCATCAAAATTGAATGTGTAAGTGTCAAATGCAATAATGAGGATACAATAGAAATAATGCATGTTCTAAACTCAAGCGAACCAAGGCCTTAATAATTAATAAGTTGCACATACCATGTTATGACAGATTTTCTATACTGAGGAATAGCTTTCCAGGGAGCTGCAGTCAACCTGGTTCTGAAGTGGCAGTTCCTACTGGATCATACACTCATGGAAAAAAATGTAATATGTCTTCCAATAAATATGCCTCCCTATACCGACAGCTTTTAATTTCAAATGTCTTTTAAGTAGAGATCCAACTCTCTCAAGAAAGTGATTAGCACTACAAATACGTGGTTTATCCTCCCAGCTAGACTTGGCCCCTATAGCCTTGCTCCCGCTCTAAACAAGGAAAAATGCTAAACTTTCTGATCCACCGCAGACACGCTGAAGTTCAGCGAAATGCAAATTTATTTTTTATTTTAAATGTGTATAGGTTAGTAATTGTAGCGATCATGTGGCGACTACATATCATATTCAATTAAATAACTTCAGTAACATAGATACCCCATATAACTACAACCCTGCGACCCTCCGCAGACATCTTCTCGTGGTAACGGACAGGGTGCGGTTGATAGTGGAGGTAGATAAATAAAAAGCAAGTTGTATAACCCCAGACATTATCAATACAAGGTTCATTTAAAGAAAAATAAATTCACCTAGACTCCAGTCCAATTTAAAAATATTCAGATAAGCTTGGAATCATGCACTTCCTTTCATATTTTTTAAATATTTTAAACTTTTTAAAGGAGAATTTCACCCCTTGGAGACATGAATCTGTATTGAAAGTTGGTCATATACAGTATGTAGTTAAATATTAACCTGAATTTCAAATTGTGTGCCTTCTTGACCGAGAAAAGGCAAACAGTGACTTTTTGGCGCTTGTGGATTCAAGACAACTCCCACAATGCCAATCAGTTCACTCCCTGAGGGACGTAAAATAACAGCCAAAACCTGTGTGTGCCTCCGGATGATATTATGAATTAAAGACTGGGTTGGGTTCTCGGACATCTCTGGTACTTCCATAACAAGTAAAGACTCGTAGTAGGGGTTATCTCGCCCAGAGTCCTGCACGGTTTCGGGCACCCAACGGCTGACACAATTTGGATGAAATGGGGGAAAAATAATATACTGTGTTGGAAATGAGTGCTGGTCGGTTCGGACGCCTGTACAACGCGGGTCGGTAGCGGGTTTTACAATTGCAAGCGAGACTGCTCCGGTGCTGGATATGTTATTCAGGAGCGGAGGGGTCAACTAAAACCGTCCACAGTTAGTTAGTTAGTTAGTTAGGCCTTTGTATTCCTTTCGGAACATAGGCCATGGATGAATCGTTTCCACCCCCGTCTGTCTTGTGCCATCCTCTCCAGCTGTCCACATCAGTCCCTTCTTTTTCACATCTAGCTCTGTGCTCCTTCTCCAGGTGTTTTTGGGCCTCCCTCTGCTCTGTTTGCCTTGTGAGTTCCATGTTAGTGCCGGTTTGGTTATTGCTGTTTTGCCTTTTCTTAGTGTGTTGTGACGGTTTCTAAGTGCAACTTTTTGGGTTTAATTAATGCTGGGGTGCCAGTCAGGCGTCAGAGTCCTGACAATAAAGTCTGTGTCACTAACCCACACAAAGGATACACACTTTCAATAACTCACTTTCAAATATGTACCCTTCATTAAAAAACACCTTCAAACACTGAACCCAGCACAAGCACAAGGACAAACAGGACACAACCAAGTTTTCTTCTGTTTTCTTTTGTACAAAAATATATTTCAATGTTCACAAACAATAAACATTTCTTTTAACGAGTCTCTTTCTCAGTTTTTTTCAACAGAAAATCCGATCTTCAGAAAAACAGAAAATGTCAGAAAAAACCCAAAGCAGTCATAAAAAAAGAGGGAAAAAACCAAAGCAAAAATAATCCAACAAAAATCAATCGGCAATTACTCACACGCACCAGAGGGGGGAGTCGGTAAAGCGCACCAGTCAGAGTCAGTCAGTCAACAGTCACTTCAGGCCAGCTCCAGCGGGACCACACGGGGGAGATCGCTGATCGGTACAGGCTCGGAGGCGAACAAACGAGGCGAACGCACGGGATTAACTACCGCTCGTCACTTTCACTTTTCCTCCTGCTAGACCGCTTTAGCGGCTCGGATCGCGATCACTTTTCTCCGGTCTCACACTGCTTCGCTACTCTGCTATTGCTGCTGCTGCTGCTGCCGGCGCCGCCATGACAGTTATGATGTCAGTCTTAACCAGGTGATCACGTGAGCGGGGGCATGACCTGGCGGTCATGTGAGTGGGCACGTCATGTACAACCTCGGCCCGTCACATCCCCTCCCCCATGAGAGAAGCCTGAACAGGCGCTGCTAACACGGCCTAATCTCCGCCGTCGGCCTTCGGGAACCCATGGAATTCCTCAACGTCGGACTCCTCGGCAAAGAGCTCCATGACGCGACGACGCTGCTGTTTCTCCAGCTCGTTTGCGGTAGGATAGCACGGCTTGAGTTGCGCCACATTGGCTACCCGGAGATCCTCACCTGAGTCCTCCAGAACGATCTCGTAATTGAGCGGCCCTGTCCTCCGGGTCACGTGGTAGGGTCCCTTCCAGCGCGGAGCAAGCTTGGCCATGAACGACTTGTCAGCCTTGGAGTAGGGGTGAGTTTTCAACCAGACTTGGTCTTTCTCTTCAAAAACTTGCTCTCTTCTGTATCGGTCATAATTGAGTTTCTGGCGGGTTTTAGCTTTCTGTATGCTCTGTGTGACATGTTTCTGGAGGTCATGTATGTGTGCCATTTGTTGATAGGCTGGCTCATCAGGAGTGCAGGTCTGAGGCTTCAGCTCTGTGTCCAGCGTCCGACCAACATTGAGCTCGGCTGGGGTCACTCCGATGGACTCATGGACTGCAGTGTTGAGGGCAAAACGAAACTCTGGTAAGTACTTGTCCCAGGTTTTATGTTTGTCCTCCACATATGAGGCAATCATGGCCTTCAGGTTCCTGTTCACTCGCTCTGTGAGGTTGGTCTGGGGGTGATATGGAGTGGTTTTTTTATGTTTGAGGTTCCATCTTCTACAGGTTTCGCTGAAGACAGAAGAGATGAATTGTGATCCCTGATCCGACAGGACATAATCGGGTACACCCCACCGGGTGAGGATTTCTTTGTGGAGGACCTGGGAAACTGTCTCGGCAGTAGCTCGGCGGAGAGGGAATAGCTCGACCCAGTGTGAGTAATAATCAACAAACACGAGTAGATAGAGATTGCCGGACGAGCTGCGGGGAAAAGGCCCCATAAGGTCGACCCCCAGCATCTCCCATGATTGTGTGACCGTTGTTTGTTGCAGTTTTCCAGGGCGTCTCCGGTTCTCCGGTTTCTGAATTTGGCAGGTCTGACAACACTGGATGTAAGTTTTGACATCCAAGCTCATTTTTGGCCAGTACGCCAAAGCCTGTAACCTCTTGTAAGTCTTGTATCTTCCCAGGTGTCCTGCTAGTGGGTGGTCGTGGAAGGGCCGGAGCAACTGTTCACGGAGAGGTAGTGGTATGTAGATCTGACACAGGGTCTTATGTGGGCAGCTGCACAATACGATATACCTTGTCCTCCAGAATGGTGAATTTGGTATCGGGGGGGGGGGGGTTGGCTGATCAGTAGCTTCCAGGATGGACTCGTAAAGTTTCTGTACTTCGGTGTCGTTTTTCTGAGCTTTCAAGATGTGTTCGTCTGAGATCTGGAGATCCTCAGACGTCTCCCTCTTCGCAGGCTGAACCGCAGCGCAGGTGGGGAGCAGGCTGTCGGTCTCATTCACTGGAGCTCTGGATAAAGCGTCAGGTACAATCTTATATTTCCCCTTGCGATACTCCACTGTGAAAGAAAACTCCTTTAGACGTAGTGCCCAGCGTATGAGCCTGGTACTGGGTTTCTGTGTTTTGAAAACCCAGACCAGGGATGAATGATCAGTGACCACTGTGAACTGTCTGCCCTCCAGGTAGTAACGCCATTTTTCCAAGGCCCAGACGACAGCCAGACACTCTTGTTCTGTGGTGGAATAATTCCTCTCAGCCGAGTTCAGGGTGCGGCTGGTGAACGCAATCACTTGCTCGCTGCCAACCCCTGTGGGCTGAGCCAGTACCGCACCCAACCCAACATCGCTGGCGTCTGTGTAGACGATGAAGGGAAGAGTGAAGTCTGGGTGGCCAAGGATGGGAGGAGAGGCAAGATGTTGCTTCAGTGTGTTGAAAGCAGCTTGACAGGTGGGAGTCCATGTGTATTTTAACACCTTTCCTCTTCAGAGCATTCAGGGGCTCGGCGATGGGAGTAGAAATGGGCACGAACCGGTGGTACCTGCCGGCTAGGCCCAAGAACCGCTGAAGCTCGTTTCAGATTTCCGGGGAGTGGGGAAGGACTGCCACTGCCCGGGTCTTCTCCTCATCCACTTGAACCCCTGAGACGGAGACAACATGTCCGAGGAATTTGAGAGTGGTCCTGCAAAACTGACATTTCTTCATGTTGATGGTGAGTCCAGCTTCTCTCAGTCTGTCCAATACCGCTTGAATGTCATGAAAATGTTGGTTCAATGATGATGAATGAATAATGATATCGTCTAGGTATACCATGCAGATTTTCCCAAGGTGTTTTGCCAAGACCACCTCCATAAGCCTTTGAAAGGTCGCAGGGGCGTTTTCTTCAGCCCAAAGGGCAATCACCTCAAAATTGGTATAACCCCAAGGGGCAGATGAAGGCAGTTTTCTCCTTGCTGCGTTCGTCTCCATCGGCAACCTGCAGTACCCACTGTTAAGGTCAAGGGTCGTGAAAATGGATTGAACCCAGCCAGGGACTCCAGGATTTCCTGAATGTTGGGTATGGGTAGGCGTCTGTTTTTGTGGCAGTATTCAGTTTCCTATAATCCACACAGAAGCGGGATTTGGTGGTATTTTCTTTAGGCACGAGGACCACCGGGTGCAGCATAGGGGGATTGTTGAAGGCACGATGACCCCCCTCCTCCAGCCATCTCCTCTACATGAGCCTTCAGTTTCTTGTAGTTTGGCAGGTGAGCAACGATATGGTTTCTGCTTTACTGGCATGTCGTGTGATAGTGTGATTTTGTGAGCAAACACATTTGTTTTTCTCACTCGTTTTGTACAAACCTCTGCATTTGTTTCGATCTGGTTGGTCAATTTTTGTTTTCCTTCTTCATCCAGATGAGTGGACTGAATGATAGCCTCCAGACCAGCAACCAGAGGACGTGCAGTGGAGGGGAGTGGCAGTACAGGTGGAACAGCTGAGTAATAAGCAACTTGTGATGAAACTGTGTTGCGTTCCGGTCTTTGTTCTTTCAGGAACTGATATCTCCTCTTCATCGAAGACTTGAACCACTATGCATTTTCAGACACATCAAACTGCAAGCCGGAGATGGAAACAAAGTCGAGCCCAAGAACCACAGGAAGCGCCAGACCAGATGTAGGGAGGACCACCACAGGTACGGTCGTTGTCTGTTGCTGAATGGTGAACTGTAATTCGCTCCAACCAATAGGATATCTCCCTGTGCCATCAGCCAAATAGAGGGGACCATGTAGCCATGGTTGTAACACTGCATCATGTCCTTTCAATCCCTTCCAGAGTGTGTCATTTATGAGGGTGTATGAGGATCCGGTGTCCAAGATGGCCGTTCCCTCTCCAGAAGCCCCACTGCAACTGGATCACAAGCTGTCGGGGAAGGGGTGAGGCAGGTGAGGCGAAAAGGGGGTTCTGACCAGGGTGAGTGAGTGTGTTAAGTGTAGGGGGAGGGTGATTACTCTCTTGAATTTTGCTTTGACGGTACGGGTGTTTGCTTTGGAAACTTGTTTTTACCAAACTGATACTGTGGGCAGGCTGATGGGGCATGATCATTTTTACAGCGCCAACAGTAAACTGTAGTAATTTGAGAGGCAGGTGGATGGGGCTGAGCAGCGCCTTCTGACCTCGCTGGTTTCTGCATTGATTTCTTCCGCTGTTCATAATGACGCTGATTTTCTCTGTCCTTCTCCAGCTGTTGACCAAGCCGAACAAGAGCTTCCACGGTGGTTACGCGGCTACCCCTCAGCTGGCTGGCCATGGTGGGGTTGATATTTTTTACGGTCAACTTTACCACTTCCTGCTCGGTAATGTCTGGATTCCAACGCTTGCATAGTGATCTGTACATATATGCAAAATCCCTTATGCTTTCATCCTCTCCTTGTACGCGTGTTCTGACTCTCTCAGCCAACTCATCCTGATAATCCTCTGATAGGAAAGCAGATGTGAACCTCTTCTCAAACTCTTTCCAGGTAGCAACCTCCAACTGGGCCACATCCCACCAGTCACGGGCTGTGCCATGGAGCACGTCACGGAGAGTAGCGATGACTTCTGCATCAGTAAGTGGGTGGAGTGCCAAGAAATCCTTGCATTTTTCCAGGTTAAAGTAGAGGTCCTTGTGTGTCATCTATTCTCCAAAACATGGGGGGAATGCAGGTTTGATAGGGCTTGTGCCCACGAAATATTAACTTTGGCCACAAGGGGAGTATCTCAGACGCACAGGGGAGATAAGCTCTGCGTCGTAACACTGGCGAACATTGTTGACTTGTAGCCTTGCACGGCCTGGTTGGGCAGTTGGGTGAAACAGGGGGATGTTTCATCAAGGAGGGTCTGTACATATGCATGGACAAGTACAGGGGGTGCATGGATGTGGAATGTTACGAAATGCTTTGACAACTTCCCCTGTTAAAGTGTGAATACTGGCTGTGCAGTGTGTCACCTCCTCCTCTAGGTGTTGCGTGGTAGATACCAATGGGGAGAGCACATGCTTGAAATCTTTCACAAGTTCTGTGTGATATTGCTTAAGGCGCCAATTTATGGTTGAATTGAACTCTGATCATTTAGATATTCAAATGCTTGTCCATTTGTCCTCCAGGTCCTTCATTGTTCCTGGTTCACATTTTCAATGTCCCTTTACTCTGTTTCCAGGCAGCTCCTTAGCTCCTCCTGGTGGCACTTGTTCTCACTCTGCCAGCTCAGTACCGCTCTTTCCTTCGGTCTAGTTCCCTCCGCAGGGAACAATGGCTGATGGACAGGATTCCTCCTCCCAGCTCAGATATCCACCTATACTCCTGCTTCCAGGCGCTACCTATAGCTGCTACCTGGTGCACCTTGTTCACAGTCAGCAGCCTCAGGTACCATCTTGTCCTTTGTCCTTTGTTCACTCCTTTGGTTTTGTCTTTGGTTTGTGTTTTTTAATTTCGTTATTGTTTATTGTTTGTTTTCAAAGTTCAAGCTAGGTTCGTGTTTCCAGAACAAAGCGTGTTAGTGGGTTTCTGTTTTGTTATTTGTTTCTTGAGACAAGCTGTTGTCCTTGGTCCACACCTGCTTCTGTTTAAGCTGGGACAGAAATGTGAGTCCCGTCCGGGTGCCATTTTTATGGACGGTTTCTTAGTGCTAACTTTTGGTTTAAATAAGTGGTGTGCAGTCAGGCGTCAGAGTCCTGACCATAAGTCGTTCACCTAACCCACCACAGACACAGCAACTCAATAACTCACTCATATGAGCCTACCCCCAAAAAAACACCTTCAAACACTGAACCCAGCACAAGCACAAGGACAACAGACACAACCAAGTTTCTTTTGTTTGCTTTTGTACCAAAATCTATTGCAATGTGCAAAACAATAAACATCTTTTAACGGATTCTTTCTTCCAGTTTCAACCGAAATCCGATCTCAGAAAAACAAAAATCAGAAAAACCCCAAACAGTCACCTAAAAAAAGCAGGGGA